>JAMXBD010003143.1:0-137290 GCA_024138025.1 Combretum micranthum | reverse complement strand
ATAATAATCCTATTTTAATAGTTTGAAAGATCTTAGTTGAACCATTTCCTAAGTTGTATATATTTTATTTTTTAAGTGGATTTTCAACTAGTGAGTTGATCTTAAACTTTTCTTAGAAGAATTATTTTATTCTTAATATTTTTCAATATGTGGGTGTGAATCTTAAAAATAAGCTCTTAAGAAAAATTTGTATAACAAAGAATTGTCAACCTTAAGATTTAATAATTTGTTTTATATTTTGAAAAGAGGGTAAAAGAACTACATAATTAAATTTTGAAGAATATTTGCATAATAGCAACACTTAGAGATTTACGATGAATTTATTTGTGTTTTTGAAAAGGATCCTAAGTTATAATGGAAATTTTTCATAGGTGTTCAAATCACGTTTTTAGAGAATTGAGTTATTATTCTTACGTGAGAGAAAATAACTCCTTTCGTTTCTTTAGAAATTTTATCAAGACAACAACATTAGGTTCATGCATGAATATGAACTTGTAATTATGTTAAAAGGATAACGTACATAAAAAATAAAGGTTAGAGAAAATTAAATAAGCATATAAGAAAAATCAAGTATTGGAAAGTCTTAACTTGCATCGAGGCTTCCCGGAACTTAGAATTGACTAGTTTCAAAAAGAAAAGCAAGAAAATAATAAGAACAACATGAGAGTCTTAAATTTATGTCAAGACTCCCCGGACTTAGATCATGGACAAGTCCCGTAAAGGAAAAGAAAGAAAGAAAAGAAAGAAAATTGTTTTGACTTGATATGGACAAGGTCTAAGACTAGAATATAGTCTTAATAAAATTGTATGAAATAAATAATAAATTGCAATAAAATAAGGCATGAATAAATAAGAGTTATGTTATTGAGCTTTATAAGCTCTAATATATATTATATATATATTTATTTAATAACATATAGGAGTAGATTATAAGCAAGAAAATATATCATAACATAATAACAATACAATAATAAAATTTTATATGAACAAGAATAAAACATGAACATATTGTTATTTTCTTAACTCCATGAGTTTAGAAAAATATACTATGATCATGTTAAGTTACATGAACATAAAGAAAAATTGTAGGAATTTTTGCCTAAGATTAATGGTAAATGGAAGAGAAAATAATGTATTAATTATTATAAGAAGATGGTTCTCGTATGGAGGAGGAGGAAAGAAGAGAGTGTTGGGAGAAAATTATGAAGAGAGGAGTTATGGAGAAATTTTGGTAGAGTTTTGTTAAGTGAAATAAAGATGTTTGAAAAAAGTAGAGGGAAAGGGGGTATTTATAGATAAATATGGAGGGAAATTATATTAATTAAATAAAAAAAAAAAAGAAAATTGATGGCATAAAGGGAAAGAGTGATTAAACATAATTCAAGAAGAAAAGTATAAAAGAAGTTTAGTAATATGTGCTGTAGAGTTTTTATGGAAAAAGAAAATTGTAAAAAATATGTATATAGGTTGTAAGAATATGTAGTAAGAAAAAGTAGAAATAAGTGAATAATAACGAATAGTAGTGAATCGTAGACTAGACAATTAAAATATCGTTAGTAAAGAAAATATGCGTAAAAGCAGCATATCTGATACTTTTAGGATCGGAAAAATTATGAAATTGATATTATTGAAATTCTTGTATAATTACGAGTTTAACGATATTATTGGAATATTTTTACTATTTTGGGTACCGGAGCACATTTTTTGAAAACTGATCTCGTTTGGTTCTGAAACAAATGATTTTTGGACGAATTTGATCTTCTTAGGCTTCCTCATATCATTCCAAACTATAATCCACCATTAGCTCATTTATATTGTCCTTAGGTTTCGAGCGTAGGATTGCCGGAGATGAAACTACTAGTTTGCCTTGGTCATAGTTGACTTGTGAAATTTTGATTTGACTAGAACTAGGGTTTATTCCAACTTCGCCTTAGAATTTGAGGGGTTTACACTTGCATATGCATTTTACTGCATTAAAGTGTGATTCATTTGGGCAAGATTAAAATTGTGCATATACATACACTAAGAACATGATGTCAGGTTTAGAAGCTGTAAAATATAATAAACTACCTATTGTATCTCTATGAAGCTTTTCACAAACATTTTTCCTATTTTCATCTTTATCAAGTTTTACATTTGTGCTTATAGGTGTAGGTCTTGATTTGCAATTATTCATTTTAACCTTTTCAAGATATCTTTGGCATATTTTAATTGATTTATGAAGGTTCCAGTTTTAAACTATTTTATTTGATGAACTAAAAAATAATTTAGTTCACCCATCATGCTCATTTCAAATTCATTCTTTATGGACTCATCAAATTTATTTATAAGACTTATATTAGTAGCTCTAAACACAATGTCATCTATATAGATTTGCACAATCAATTTATCTTGTGATTTTTGATAAATAGAGTTATACAACTTTTCCTTTAGAAAATGCTTTGGTTAAAAGGAAGCTTGAGTCTTTCATATCAAGCTCTAGGAGCTTGCTTTAAACTATAAAGAACTTTATTTAATTTGAAAAGATAATTGGGAAATTCATTATTCTTAAAACTCGATGGTTTCCTACATAGACTTCTTCTTTTATAAAACCATTTAAGAAAGTACTTTTGACATCCATTTGAAAAAGAACAAAATTTTTTACGGCTGCAAATGTCAAAAGTATTCTGATAGCTTATAGTTTAGTAACTAGAGCAAAGGTCTCATCAAAATCTATGTCTTTGTCTTAATTATATCCTTTAGCAACTAATTTAACATTATTTCTTGTTATTATTCTAGTTCATCAAGCTAGTTTCTATAAATCCATTTGGTTCTAATAACTGGTCTATTATCAGGTCTAGTAACCAATTTCCAAACTTCATTTCTTATCAATTGGTTTAATTCTTCTTGTATAGCTTGTATCTAAAATTAATCATTTAAAACTTCTTCAATTTTTTTAGGCTTGGTTTGAGATTAAAAAAAAAAAAAACAAGATTACTCATTTTTTTAAAGATTATCTTGTTTATGCCCTATTAGAAGGTTCATCTATTATTAGATCTTTTGGGTGTGATATTGCATATTTCTATTTTTTAGATAGATCAATGCTAGTAGATTCATGCATAGCATCATTTTTATGTTCAAGAGAATACTTATTTAAATTAGCACAATGAACATCAACATCATCATTTGAACATAAATAGGGTAAGGAATCATCAAAAGCATTATGAATAGATTCTTCTACAACTAAGGTTCTCTTATTAAACACTCTATATGCTTTACTAGTTAAGGAGTAATCTAAAAAAATTTCTTCATCACTTTTAACATTAAACTTAACCAATTGTTCTTTTCCATTGTTTAAGATATAACATTTAGTGCCAAATCGATGAAAATAAGATATGTTAGGTGTCACGCCCCGGGGGTACCCTAAATGTGGCAGTCCGCCGCATATAATATTAAAGCTAATTAATGATAACCTCAGTCATGCAGGAGCTTTGATATCACATGTAAGGCGTGCTTCCAAGATAGTAGGAGACTTACAGGGGTATTACATTTAAGTAGATAGTAAAAGCAAGCATGAACTTATATAAATAAACATAAGATTTCATTCAAATAATAATTTCTTACATCATCTTAGGGGCATTCCCCTGCCTTAAAGTCTTGTTCAACTAAACTATCAATAAAGTAATTATGACTATAACATAAGCCTACTATAAAGATTTTCTTAGAAGTCTATGTTCAAAACTAAAATACATATACTTCTTCCAAAAACTCCTAGTAGCTTAAACTCATACCTAGCATACGGGCTCCTTAGGGCCAACCATAGATAATCGTACTGTAACAGAAAACTATAAGGGTATAAGCAAATCTAGCTTAGTGAGATAATTCATATCTATATAACATTTCTATATAGCAAACAAGTTATTTAAATCAAGCATATGAGAATGCATCAATCACATGAACAAGAAAGATACACAAGATTAACCGAAAATCAAGTATAGTATGGATTTTACGCCTTCCATGACAAGGGTTGGGAGGTTACAGGCCTATACGACCATCAATAATTGCAGATTTGTTGGCTCCTGCTCGCTCTATAGACTTCCTCCTGGCTCCTACTGGCCCATGTAGACTTTCCGGCTCCTACTAGCCACCACTACCACTTCCTCGTTTTCCCACATAAAGAATAGTAGTGAAACAAATGTGACTCACGAGTATGATATGCATGAATAAATTTCAATATACATTTAACCAAATAAAGTTGAATTCATATTAAAGGTGATCAAACATAATTTCATCATATCAAACAAGAATCACACTTTTAATTAAACATATCGTTCTTCGATATACTTAAATTTCATTCAATCACAAATTCAAGTTACACAACAATTATTCACTTATCTTTTTCCTAATTTCTAGTGCTACTACTTACAAGCACAAATAAGGAAATGTAAATTAGGAAAGAATTAACTCACTCCAAATCGATAGATCCTAATCGAAGTAATCCTCCAGAAAAACGATCTCGGGTCCTTCTTCACCTAAACAAGATGAAATACCCAAAATGAGTCTTCATGAAACTTCTATTCTTGAATATTCTTAACTTTTCTCAAAATCACGGTAAAATCGTATAAGAGGAAATTCCAACTTAAAATGTCCATAACTTGCTCATTTTAACTTGGAATTTCGCATATAATATATCGTTTTCTACCTACTCGAAAAGATCTACCCATTTCTAAACTTATTTTCATAAAACTAAGTCATTTGGGTTCCAAAAAAGCAGCGACCAAATTCACCACGAATTTGAATAAACTTGAATTCCTTCTTTTATCAAAAGCTCACTTGAAGAGATAGATATTCCAAATATTTTATAAACTTTTTGAAAAGTATATACTTATATGTATTGACTCATAACAAATTTATGAAGTTAATGAAGTTGTCTCAATTTATGAAAAAGTAAAGTCTTTAAAGATTTTGAACTTGAGAATTTTTGAAATATTCATTTTGCTTTGAAAATATCTTAAGTTATTTGAAATGAGTATTTCTTTCTCCTAAATTTAATTTCTTGTAATTAGTTTAAATTCCTAAAGAATGATTTTACTTTCTAAGCTTAGATTCCAACAACTTTTTAAAAGTAATAGCAATTTCATAAAAGAATATCTTTGTTTCTTGTGATTATTCCAAAAGAATTTCTAGCACTTTGATGGAAAGTGAATTTTTATAAAACCTTTTGTTTATTTAAGAAAAGTTATTTCTAGGCATGTTTATGAGCTTTTAAGAAACTTATTCCCTACATTTATTTCTTTAGAAAAGAATCTTTAGTTAAGAAAACATTTCCTCATTTATTTTTGTTGAGACAAAAATCATTATGTTCATGCATGAATATGAATCATAAAGTTATGGAAATATAAAAAAACATAATAACTTGAAAGAATGAGCTAATAAAGAAATAAATCAAATATTGGAACCTTAGCTTCATCAAGGTATCTCAGACTAAGAAAAGACTAGTCCCAAAAGAAGCAGAAAAATGTTTTGACTTGATAAGGACAAGTCTAAGACTAGAAAGACAAGTTTTAAGAATAACATGAAGTAAATAAATTGCAAGACAATGAGCTTATATACTCTATATAATACATATAACTATATAGATATATTAGATAGTTATAAACATAAAAGCAACATAAAGGAATTTGATGATGAACAAAAACAAAGTATGAACCTATTTGCTTTCTTTAACCTTCATGGTTTAGAAAACACACACTAAGCTCATACTAAGTAGATGAACATAAAGAAAGCTTGAAGGAAATTTACCTAAAGGAACTAAACTAGAGAGAACTTCTTGAGAGGAAATTCTTGTAGAAATTTGAGAGAGATTCTAGTATAGTAACTTTAGTAGAAGAGAGGTGTGAAAAAAATGGAAGTATGAGGGGATATTTATAGGAAAATGGGGGAGATAATTTGTTTAATTAAATAAATGAAAAATAAAACAAATGGGAAGAAGAAAGAGGGTGGCTGGCGCCACTTTAGCGTAATTTTGGGGGGGGTGGGTGGTGTTGTTAGTAATTTGTTGTTTTGTCTTTTGATTAATTAAAAGTAAGAAATGAGAGATGCAAAGTCGTATTGGAAAAGAAAATGTGTAAGAAATAGAGGTATAGGTAGTAAAAGTAGCTTGTAAGAAAAAGTAAAGATAGGTGAATAGTGTAGAATAGTGGTAAATAGTGTAATGTAAAGTAGACATGACAATTTAAGTACTAGTAGTAAAAAAATACACGTATAATTGCGATATCTGATATTTTTAGCTACCGAAAAATTATGAAATTGATATTTTTGAAAATCTTATATTTTTACGAGTCTAACGGTATATTTGGAATATTTTACTATTCCGAGTCCTGTGACACGTTTTTCAAGAACTGTGTCCGATCGGGTTCAAAACAAGTCGCGGTTTTCCAAACTGATCTTTTTAGACTATCTTAGATAATTATGAACTATTCTACTCACTAAACTCTTTCTTATTCTCTTAGGGTTTCTTAAACGGTGATGCTGAACTTAAGCGATTACGGTAAACTAGGGTTTGTTGACTTTGGAAATCCGGTTGACTTCTGATTAGGGTTTAAGCTTTAATTTTGTCACGCCCCAATGGGTACCCTAAACGTGACAGTCCGCCACACTCAATATTAAAGCTTAAGTATGACAACCTTAGTCATTTCCAAAAGCTTTTATATTAAGTGTAAGGCTTACTTTCACAATTTTAGAGGACCATATGTGGAATAATGAAGTTAAGGAGATATAAAAACATATTAAGAAAAGAGATTCACAATAATTATTTGTTCATGGCAAAGACTTTACAAACTTAAGGACAATTCCCTAAATTACTAATCTATTATATAATATTTGCATGCTAATACTAAGCTATACTTTATCCAGATTTCTAATGTTCAAAAGGGATTACCTGCCCGCATGGTCCACGTGGCCTTAACCATAAGTACGGGAACTGCAAAAGATAGCTATCGGGGTATAAGCTAATAGGCTTAGTGAGAACTATTTCCATAAATAACTTCTTGTAACAAGATTCAAACAAGTTGGTTAATCACACATATGTAATGCATCAAACACGTGGGCAAACAATCATATAGCTTTCCGGGAACTATATGTTGAATGGATTTACGCCCTCCATTCGGGGTTTGGTGATACTCAAAACAAGTAGTTTTAATAATAGAAAATTTAAGCTTGCGAGCACTCATCGCCAAGCATTCATTAAAAACTTTTAAACTTGCGAGCACTCATCGCCAAGTATTCCGAATCTACTTGATTTGACCTTGCTTTCGGATCAACCGCCAAGCATATTCCATTAAGCCGCCAAGCAATCGCTTTCGGATCTTCCGCCAAGTGTTGCTTTCGACATGAGCTTACTATCCTTCTCACCCAAGGATAATAACCCAACCATGCAATGTGACTCACTTCGTGGTATGCATGAGTTCATTAATTTATAAAGTCATAACATAATTATTTTCAACTTTATGGCGATCAAGGAATTTCACACAAATCAATATTAAACTAAAACAATCACTTAGAACAATTCGGGCTTCGATATTCTTAGAATTCTTTCAAGGAATTATTTTACATGCATATCGGTTTATCTTTTCCTAACTCTAGTGCAACTAATTTACAAGCACAACAAGTGTAGCATTTAATGGAAATAAACTCACGATGCCATTGTCGTCTATTCCTCTAAGCGGATGAGTCGTTCACACACTCCACTTAATCGTAATAGTTCTCGGGTAAAGAATCCTTCCTCGGGGTCACCTAACCAAAGAAAATACCCACAATGAGTTTTTCTTGAAGATTTTCTTGAATTTTGACAAAACAATGTCAAAGAACGTTAAAGTTCGTATAGAAGAATGTTCCAACTTAAAATGGCCATAACTTGGTCATTTTAACTCGGAATCGCGCATATAATATACCGATTTCTATCTACTCGAAAAGATCTACCCATTTCTAAAATTATTTCCCACAAACAAAGCCATATAGGCTCCGAAAAAGTGGCGACAAAATTCACCACGGATTTTCAAGTAAAAACAACTTTGGTTCAAGAAATCAAAATTTGTTTGATAAATACTTAGTTATCTATATAGTTGAAAAATTCTCTTTTTATAACTATATAACTCATATTTAAGCATGCTCAAGTGTCTTGTTGTCCAATTATTTTTCTTAGGTAAAACAATGTCGGGTTGAAGCTTTTCGGAAATTTTTTTGTAATTTCTTTGAAATGAATACCTTGTTTTCTTTATTTTCTAAAAACGTTTTATGTTGGTTTTATTTATCTTTTCTAAGTGACTTTTGAAAATAAAATTTTCTTTCTAAGTTACATTAATACTATATTTGAAGTTTTCTAGGAAATATGTTATTCTTCATTTTTTGTGTAAATTCCTTTGTTTACTTGTTTTGCAAAAATTCCTTACTTGATATTTCTCATTCTTTTCTATGTCTCATATTTTTCAAAAATAATCATCCATGCATGAAAATTTGTTTTCTTCATAAAAACAATGTGGAACAATTAAGGACTTTTTGTAGAAAAACTAATTTCTATAATCTTATTAACTTCTCTTGTAACTTGAAAAGAAATAACTTTATTATTTTCAAACCATAAATTTTCTTTGCCTATTTGTTTGCAAGGTCTTTACTTAAAAATTTCCTTAGTCATCCATCTTATTTTCTTTCTTTGAAAAGAACCATTTTTGTCAACAAAATATTTTCTTTTGAAAACAAGGTAGAGTAACAAAGATTTAAGTAGCTTTTTAAGTAAAAATAGTTTCTAAATTCATAGTGAATTCTTTTTGTAACTTGAAAATGAATGAGTTTATTTTCGTTATCTTATATTTTTATGTTTCACATAAACTTATTCCTAAGTGACAAAAAGCCTTCTTTTATTTGATTATCTTTAGAAAATAAAACTTTTGGACAACAATCTAAATGAACATGATTATGAGAATAACAAAATAACATAAAGCATAAATAATAAAGTCAAGTATTGGAGTCTTAGCTTTTTCAAGGCTCCCGGGACTAAGAAATAAACTAGTCCCATAATGAAATAAAATGAAAGAAGAAAAGCTTGTTTTGACTTGATGAGGACAAGTCTAAGACTAGAGACTAGTCTTATTTCAACAAGGAATAAATAAATAAATTGCAATGGAAAAGTAAATAAATTGCTTTGCATGAAATAAATAAATTGCAAGTGAGCTTATATGCTCTAAAGAATATGTATATATATATATATACAATAAAAAAAAACATAAACATAAATGGATTGGCATGAACAAGAACAATACATGAACATAATGTAGTTTCCATAACTTGTAGTATTTGGAAACTCACACTATGGTCATGTAAAGTTACATGACATGAAGAAGAAGAAAGAAATAAAGGGTTACCTAAAGAAGACTTTGATATGGTTATGTGGTTATGGGTTTTTGGTTGTGGAAGTTGTTGTGGAATTATTTTGAGAGAGTTTTGAGATAGTAATTTGAGAGAGCTTTGAGAGGAAAAATTTGAGAGAGTTTTGGTATGAATTTGTGGGTAGTGAATGTGTGAAAGAAGTGAAAGAGGAGGGGGGTATTTATAGGAAAATGGAGTGATTTTTGTGTGATTAAAATAAATAAAATTAAAACAAATTGAGAGAGGGAAGGGGGCGCCGGCCACTTTGAGAGGAGAGGGAGTGATTTATTTTTTTGACTTTTGTTAAATAAAAGATGTAATATGTAAGTAGATGTGATATAAAGTTATGGGAAAGGTAAAAAGTTAAGATTATAGGTTATGTAGAGTGTAAGAAGGTGTAAGAAAAAGTAGAGATAAAAGAATAGTGTAGAATAGTAATGAATAGTGTAATGTAAAGTAGATATGACAATTAAAGTACCGGTAGTAAGAAAATACGCGTATAATAGCTATATCTGTTATTTTTACTTACCGAAAAATTACGAAATATTTTTGGAAAACTTATATTTTTACGAGTCTAACGGTATATTCGGAATATTTTTACTATTCCGGGCTTCCGGACACGTTTTTCGAGAACTGTGTCCGATCGGGTTCGAAGGACACCCGAATTTCGCGAAACTGAAACTTTTATAAAACCTATGGTTATTACGAACTATTCGCTAATTATCCCAACTTCGTTTTTCAGGGCCAAAGAAAACGGCAATGCCGGATTTAGATGGATACGGTAAACTAGGGTTTTGTTGACCTTTAGGGTTTCGTTTGACTTCCGGTTAGGGTTTTATGCTAAACCGATTCCGAAAATTTAGGGGTTTACAAATTTGATCACAAAACTTCGAGGGTTTACAACCTACCCCTTAAAGAAAGTTTTGTCCTCAAAACTTGAAGTTCATACCTGATTCCTCAAATAAACTTGGATACTTTTGGCGTATGTCGTTTTTAGCCTCCCAGGTTGCTTCATCTCGTGAGTGGTTTCTCCATAGAACCTTCACATATTTGATCTATTTATTTCGAAATTTTGCACCTTGTGATCTAAGATCTGAACGGGTGCTCCTCGTATGTGAGATTTTCTTTAACCGAACTGGTTCCAGCTTTGCAATCTTGGTAGGGTCTGGCACATGTTTTCGTAAGACTGATACGTGAAACACATTATGAATTCCAGATAGGTTTGGAGGGAGTGCCAGACGATAAGCAAGATTTCCCACTTTCTCAAGCACTTCAAAGGGTCCAATGTATCATGGACTCAACTTTCCTTGTGCTCGAACTCGGTGAATACTTTTGATAGGGTTTACTTTCAAGTACACATGGTCTCCAACTTCAAATTCAAGCACACGTCTCTTCATATCCGCCCAGCTCTTTTGTCTATCTTGTGCTTCCTTCATCTTTCGTTGGATGATCTATACTTTGTCGGCCGCATCTTGCACCAAGTCAGGACTGATGCTCAACTTTTCTACATCGTCCCAGAATAGTGGTGATCGACATCGTCTTCCATATAAAGCTTCATAAGGTAGCATCTGGATCGTAGAGTGGTAGCTGTTGTTGTAGGCAAACTCTACCAAAGGTAGGTGTGCGTCCTAACTACCTTTAAACTCTATCACACAGGCTCGTAACATGTCCTCCAAAGTTTGTATCGTCCTTTCTGATTGACCATCTGTCTGAGAATGATAAGCAGTACTGAAGTGCAGCTTAGTTCCCATACATCTTTGCAAGCTCGTCCAAAATTTAGATACAAAGCTTGGGACTCGGTCGGAGACTATTCTAGCGAGCACTCCATGTAAGCATACTATTTCTCTTATGTAAATTCTCGCTAATTTATCCATAAAGTACGTCATGTTAATTGGAAGGAAGTGTGTCGTCTTTGTCAATCGATCCACTATAATCCAAATAGTATCATATCCTGCTAACGTTCATGGCAATCCACATACAAAATCCATTGTGATTTGATCCCATTTCCACTCGGGTATCGGCAGGGGTTTCAGAAGTCCTCTAGGCCTTTGGTGCTCCACCTTTACTTGTTGACATGTGGGACATTTTAGCACAAAATCTGCTACGTCTCTCTTCATGCCATTCTACCAACAGTGGCTCTGCAGATCTTGATACATTTTCGTTCCTCCTAGATACATGGTGTATCCGGAATGATGTGCTTCATCCATGATTTCCTTCCTTATCTCTTCACCATCCGGAACACATAATCTGCCTTTCATTCTCACCACTTCATCTTCATCTATGGTGAAATCGGTGTATCTTCCTTTCTGTACTTCTTTCTTAATCTTCTGAATTGCCTTGTCATATCGTTGGGCCTCCTTGATTCTTTCTACTAAGGTAGGTTCCAAGACTAAGCTGGCTATTTTTGCTTCTGCACTTTGCCCCTATGATTTCAATGCTCGTTCTTTCAAATTCCTTTATTAGCTCTCTTTTGTCAGTGAGTAAAGAAGCTACTTCCTCATAATTCTTCCTGCTTAGGGCATCTGCAACTACGTTTACTCTCCCTGGACAGTAGCTGATTCCAAGGTCATAATCCTTAATGACTTCTAACCATCTCCGTTGTCACATATTCAACTCCTTCTGCGTGAATAGGTACTTGAGGCTCTTATGGTCAGTGTAGATTTCGCACCTTTGCCCATACAAATAATGCCTCCACAACTTAAGTACGAACACAACGGCGGCTAACTCCAGATCATGGGTAGGGTAATTCTATTCATAGGTCTGAGTTGTCGTGATGCATAAGCGATCACTTTTCCATCTTGCATTAGCACACATCCAAGACCATTCCTAGAGGTATCACTGTGCACCGTATAAGGCTTCTCAAGGTCTGGTAGAATTAGAATCGGGGCAGAGACGAGTCTTTTCTTTAGTTCCTGGAAACTTTGTTCTCTCTTATCCGTCCAAATGAACTTCTCCTCCTTTTGGGTTAACTGTGTGAAGGGTTTGGCGATGGTAGAAAAATCTTCACAAACTTCCTATAATATCCAGCTAAACCAAGAAAACTCCTCACTTCAGTAACAGTCTTAGGTTGTTTCTAATCCATCACTGTCTTGACATGTCCAAATATGACATGTCCTAAGAAGGATATCCTATCCAACCAGAAATCACACTTAGACAACTTGGCGTACAACTTATGCTCATGCAAAGTCTGTAACGCCATCTTTAAGTGTTCTTCGTGTTGCTCACGTGTCTTGGAGTAGATCAGGACATCGTCAATGAAGACTATCATGCATTTATCCAACATGGGCTTATATACTCGATTCATGAGATCCATGAAAGCTGCTGGTGCGTTGGTTAAACTAAAAAATCACCGATCCTTCGGAGTGGATATTTATTCTTGATGGTGACTTTATTAAGCTCCCGGTAGTCGATGCATAAACGCATGGAACCATCCTTCTTCTTTACGAACAACACTGGTGCTCCCTAGGGTGATACACTTGGTCGGATAAAACCTTGATCTAACAAGTCTTGTAGTTGAGTCTTTAGCTCATTAAGCTCTACTGGTGCCATCCGATAAGGTGCCTTGGATATCGGCTCTATGTTTACCAATAGGTTGATTTCAAAGTCGATCTTTCTCTTGGGTGGTAATCCAGGTAATCTGTCAGGAAACACATCTGGGAACTCCTTAACCACGGGTATGGATTCTAACTCAGGCTTTTCTTCTTCTTCATCCAGGTTACTTAGGTTGATCTCTTCATCATCCATTAACTCGAATGAGTTCAACTTCACCATGGATTCTCCTCTGAACACTATTTCACATCCATCTTGGTCCTTAAACTTCACTTCCTTATGTCTACAATCCACTAAGGCTTTGACAGATGTCAACCAACTCATTCTCAAGATTACTTCGTACTTGCTCATCTCCAAAATTATTAGGTCATACTTAGCGTGACTTCCTTGTATCTCCATTGGACAGCCTTTAAGCATTTTCTTAGTCGTTACTATGCTTCCGGTGGGGGTCTTAACTCGAAAACCGGTAGCAATAGTATCTATGGGTAAACCAATTTGCTTAGCCAGGCTAACGGTGATAAAAGAATGTGTAGCTCTTGTGTCGAACAAAGCGTAAGTGGTTTGACTAGCTACGAGTATATGTCCTGGACTCGAATTTTATACTAATTACGAGACCGGTATACTTAAGTTATTTACGGGTATAAAACTTTATACTTTTAGCATAGGAATTGAACGCATAAAACTTAATAACTTGCATAAAAGAAAAGGGTTTTTGATTCTGACTTGTCACCAGTCCAAAATCTGGGCCATAGCCTCCATCCATGGTTGCTAACTCCGCTCCTTCGTCATCCGACTTCTCGCACACCCAATGTCCTTCTAAGTTGTATATTCTCATTCAGTGGACAGCTGCTCAGAATGGCTTGGGTTGCTCCCTCCACTTCTGTTCTTCGCCGATGCAACTCCTCCCAATGACCCAAACGGTCTAATTGGGGCATTCTTTCTTTGTGGGCATTCATTGGCGAAGTGCCCGGTTTGCTTACATACAAAGCAAACAGTAGAAGCCTTCTTCGGGCAGTCATTGATCTTGTGGCTAAGGTCTCCACAAAAGTAGCACTTGTGTTGCAGCAAGGGGCACCTCTTTAGATAGTGTTCCTCTTTGCATTTCCGGCATGTCACTTTGACGTTGGATGCCTCCTTATTACCACTAGCACTTCCTCTAAAGCTGTTGAAGGGTTTAAACCTCTTGCTCTGGAAACTGGGGCTGTAACTATCTTGAGTTTTTTCCGAACACGAAGGTTTCTTCTCAGGGGCCTTGCTTTTCCTTTTCTTGGCTCCTTCTATAATACGAGCCCTTTCCACCATTCTCGGAGGGTCCTTAGATCTAACTCCTTTAGATGCATTCTTAAGTCTTCGTCCAAGCCACTCACAAATACTTACCTCTTCAATTCCGCACTGTGCCTGAAGGATTCAGGCACATACTGGAGTAGACGACTAAACTCCGTTTCGTATTGCTCCACCATCCTTCTTTCTAGGATATGTAAAGAAAGTCTCCACTATACTGTACCCTCAAACTCCCTGGGAATAGTTTTTAAAAAACTCTCTTCGAAAGGTTGCCCAGGTCACGGGCGGTAGCAATTCTCTATTTTTAGATTCCCACCATATCCTGACATTGAATCTTAACATGTACGTGCCATAATCCAGGCAAAGATGATGGGACACTTCGTAGGCAGCAAACGACCTCTCTATTGTGCTAGCCAGTCTTCCGCTCCATCTGGCTTCCAAAACTTCCATCAAAATATCTGTTGCTCTTGATGAAGTCTGGCAAGGAACTCGTTAGGTCGAGGCGGCGGTGGTGCTGGCAAAGGAGCAGTCTGAGATTCTCTTCTGGTGGTGCAGGTGCCTCAACTGTTGCCTCAGGTGCATTTGCAGCTGGCGGTGGCATGTTCTGTGCATGCTGCATCAAATTGTTTACTAGCCCGGCTAGTTGGTTGATGGTAGCCCAAACATCGCCTTGTTGGTTTGGTGGGGGATAGGGTGGTACTGCCTGTTGTCCTGCCGGAGGATTTTCCAGTTCTGCTGGTACATTATTAGAAGCACAACGTTCACGTCTTCTACCTCTCCTACCTCGTCTGTTAATTTATTTTAGTTTTAAACTTCTTAAATTTTCGCAACAAGGGGAAAAAGATCGGAAATATCGGAAATTGCATAGAAAATATTCAAGGCAATCAAATCTAGAAATCATTAAATCAATCATAAAGCATTTTGCATTTAAAATAAAAGAGGGGAATAATCCTTACATAACTTTGAGAAGGTTAGAACCATTCTCAACAAAAGATAATTGTTCAAATAGGAAATATTTAAAACATAAACATTAAAAGCAAAGACATTCATGCACTACAACAAAGATATGCCTAGGAAAAGGCTTGGTTGGACTTGTCGGGTTACGCTCCATTTCTTCATTCCTTCCTTCTTCAATCTTCCTTTCCTTACAGGGACGGCGCTAGGTTCATACTTTGACTGGTAGAACCTTTGTGCCTTTTGACAAACTGTCGCAGATACTGACTCACGGTCATCCTCTTCCCTCGATATCTTGAGGTGATCTCTGCTTGAGACGGCCATATTTCATCATGTACGGAAATCCTTTCTCTACGGGTAGTGCCATCCTTTGCCTCCTGTCCTTCTAGGATTCCTCCCTGAAGTGCCACTGCTACGATAGGGGTTTGAGATTTGCTTCTCAAGAATCCACTTGGCTCAAAAGTATTCCTCCATCGTGGATTATCTCTTCTTCCCTCCTCTTTAGAATCGGAGATCATTACTGGGTTATTCCTTGCAACGGTCTCCATAGGAACATCCTAGCTTAACCTTCGGGGAGGTACCTGACTGGGGATCAAAGGGCTATCTTCCTAGAAGGATGAGGACTGAGTCTCCTTAGGTTCCGAGTCTTCATTCGGATCTTCTTCTCCATTCCCTTCATTCCTTTGGGCATCTTCCATGATGAAGTCTTCGTCTAGGATAACGTCTAGCTGCATCCCGATAGAGTTTGGTTGGGTATTATACTCTGATGGCATGGGGACAATACGTCGGTAGGCGGCATACCAGTAAAATCGTTCTTCGGCGTCTGCCCTTAGCCAGTCGGTGTGGTCTGCCAATTCATCATGTGCGTAGATGTATAGGTGTAAACCCTGGTTTTCTTAGTAGTTAAGTAAACTCCAGGAACCGAAAAGCAAAACCCTATATCGATCTAGTTCAAGCTTAGTGAGAGAAGCGTAGAAACCCTAAATCCGGATTTCCTTCGGTTTCATAACAAAAGAAGTTTTATAAAATAAATTAATGTGAATTATTGTTTTAAAGTGTATTTCAAACCTTAGAAAGTTTTAATTTCAAAAAATTTTCTATTCTGGGCCTTCCCGAGCCCTATTATGGAAAACGAGCCCCGGGACTAAAAACTCAGAAAAATATTTCGGAATACTCATTAGAACCGAAATTTTATAAGGATCTCAAAAATATAAATTTTATAATTTTTCGGGCTATAAAAATTACAGTTATAGCCTTTTTCCTGTATTTTCTTTACTACTGGTAAAGTAGATATCTTATCTACTATTTACCACTATTCACAAGTACAACCTACACTACTCACTACCCATACCCTATTCTTACATCCTTACAACTACTCATTATATTTTCTTTTCCAAGGAAAATTTGTTTCCTACTTAATTATTACATTTATTATATTTTTTACTTAAATTTCAAATTTAACAAATTTCAACTCCCCCTCTCTCCTCCATTGTGGCCGGCGCACCCTCTCCCCCATTTCCTCTATTTGTTTTATTTTTGCTTCTTTTATTACAACTAAACCTTAATTCACTTAATATATAATCCTATTTTCACTCTCTCTTCTCATTTTTTCTCATTCCAAATTTTTACAAAGAGCAAAACCCTCTCTTTTCTCCTCCTTATTGCCGTGACACCCACTCCCACACACACACACATTCACAAGCCCATTTCATCTTCATTTCTTCTTCAAATCTTCTTTTAGGTGATGATTTCTAGCCTTTTTACTACATAATTTTGTAATGGCAAGACTATTCTTGTGTGTTTTCCACTTTAAATCCCAATGAGCAAATGCTAAGGATAAGAAAAAACTAATACATGAATCTCAAGTCATTACAAGAGTAGATCTTGTGTTTAATGATCTTTTGTTGAAGTATTATTATATTCATGCATATAAAAGTAGAGATCTTGCGTGAAAAATATATGTTCATGTCTTTAAACTCATTTTCATGCACTATAAGTTGTAGATCTAGTATTTAGACACTTATATTTTTCTTGACATTCATGTTCATATGAATATTTTGTGTTTTCATGCATTAATGTCCATAAAAGCTTAGTCTTGTATATATCAATGTGTTAGTTGGTAGATCTTTATGAATATAAGACAAGAAACTTGAAAAGAAAAGGTTTTTGTTATAAATGTTTAAGAAAATTCGGATGAACTTCAAGACCTAATTTAAAAACCCTTGAAACCACTTTGAAACTCATTTTTTCATAAAAAATGAAGGGTATGAGTAATAGATATCATTATGTAGTGATTTTTATGAGTTGAAATGAGTTTAGACATGAGTAATATGTAAAACAAGTAGTGGAATTAAGATGGAAAATTTTGAGTTAGTGGTCAAATTGTTAAATTCGTAATTTGAGATGATGCATATATAAACACCTAGTATTCAAGCTCAAATTGCATGTTTTATGTGTTAAATGAAGTCCTTAAGTAATAGATATAGTAAAGCCTTAGATTTTGATGCATTAAATAAGTTTTCTCAAAGGAAACATGCAATAAATGAATTTTTCCAAAATTCGGATTTTAGTGAAATGCTTATTTAAAAACATACTTGCAAAGTGAAAAATGTAAATTTTTATGTGGAAATGAAGGTCTTGGAAAATATAGATAATGAGAACTCATTTTTGTTAAGGTAACAAGTAAATTCCAAGAGTGAAATCCCAAAACACTAATGAAATATCAAACTTGGAAAAAAAATTGGATTCAAGGAGTAGTAATTGTTAGAGTCTTATAAGAGTTATGAACTTTTAAAATTTTCATCATCAAAAGCCATCAAGATCATGCATATATTGAACTTATCACATGTCATTCATGATAGGAACTCATTCATATTTTATCTACACATGAATCATCACTAGGAACATTTTGATCAAGTGCAAAATAATTTTTCGGAAATGGGGAAAAGTTACAGAACAGATCTGATCCCTCTGTTCCATGACCTAAATGTTTTCAAAACTTGAAAATGATATTATAAATAGATAGATATTTCAAAGTAGATAGAAATCGATATAAAATTTACGAAATTCCGAGTTAAAATGACCAAGTTATGGCCGTTTTAAGTTGGAACTTCCGCAAGTAACGAGAATTAAGATTTTGTCTAGTTTAGATGCATAGCTTGAATTAGTTAAGTGATGAATTCTCATTAGGTTATTCTTATTTGGTAGGTGATCCCGAGAACGACAATACCCTACCACCCGACTACTATTACTAAGAGACCAGCGTACCATGGCCGAGTGAGTAACACTTCAGATTTCAATTATTGTTTGTGATTGTAATGGTAGTTGCACTAGTTGCTTAAGCAAAGATAAAAATGAGTATGCATGATGGGGTATTTGGGAATTATATTTGTCTGCTGTTGTTATGTGAAGTGGAATTAAAGAATATCGAAACCGGGTGATAATTCATTGCTTGTATAGAGATGAGCTATAATTAATTGTCTGCGAATATTACCTGGTCACCTAAAAGAATTGGATTAATCGATTATTAGACATCAAATATAAATTTGAACTCATTCATATCACGATGGGGATGGAGCATTAGCATTTGTTGGATTTTCGTGATCCATAAAACGAATATGTTGGTTAATCGTGATCCATAAAACGAATTTATTATTCAGTTGACCGTGAACTTAAACGGCGTCATACCACAGGATTTGTTAATCTGCTAACCCGGGATGAAGGGCACAAGTCCATCCACATATGATTTCCGGTTGGTCATATGTTTATTGAATTCACGTGTTTGATGCATTTCACTTGCTTGAATAATCACTTGCTTAAATGTTATGTCTTAATTGCGATATGGAAGTTTCACTCACTAAGCTAGTTAGCTTACGCCCCTATAGTTTTTACTTGTTGCAACACGAGTTCATTTGGCTTAGGTCAAGGCAAGCTACAGCTCAGGTACCGGAGCTAGGCGTTTCCCTTAAAAGTTTACTTCAGTTTTGTTTAGACTTCCATAGGAAACTAAAAGACTCTTAATGACTGTAATGGACCTTAATATTCTTTTGTAAGGGAATGCCCCTTAGACTTTGTATCTTATGTATGCATTTTGATTTATTATCTAAGGCTACCGAATGCCGCATTAAACTCCTTAACTCCATTGATTTGAGTATTCTATTGTCGTAAAGGGACGCCTTACATCTATACAAGACTCCCGAAGGGCTCGGATAGTGATTCGAGAGTCTTATATAGCATGTGGCAGACTGTTACGTTTAGGATACCCCTATGGGGCGTGACAACAGGGGTCCTAACTTATTCCAGGTTCGGAAGTCTGGTTCTTGTCGTCCTCCTTCCGTCTTCAGGATAAAGGTCATCTGTTGCAGCATGGTCTCTCTATACATGAAAACCATCATTCTCTCGATCACGTAGATCACTTCCATGTCACTCCACCTTCGTTTGCTCATGGCATCGAACCTTAGTTCTCCGAGCAAGTTTCTCCACAAGGAATGTCTCAATCCCTTCCTCCATAACTTAAACATCTCGCGGGCAGTTCGGGGCCTTCCAACTAATGCGAATTCCTCACACATAACTCTTAGCCTAAGACGGTAGTTCACAAAGGTCTCGTCTGGGTCCTTAAGGAAATGTCGGGATTTTTCCTTAATTTTGAAGAAAGTTAGCTATCAAAACAAACAAAAAGGGGGATCAGATCTTAAGCTTGAGTTCTAACTTATTACTATCTATCTTAAAGGCTATTTCTACTATTTTTTATCTAAAATTTGCGCTCTGATACCAACTTAAACTATCACGCCCCGAAGGGTACCTTAAACGTGGCAGTGCCGCATATAATATTAAAACTAATGAATGACAACCTCAGTCATGCAGGAGCTTCGATATTACATGCAAGGCGTGCTTCTAAGATAGTAGAAGACTCACAGGGGTATTACGTTTAAGTAAATAGTAAAAGCAAGCATGAACTTATATAAATAAACATAAGATCTTCATTCAAATAATAATTTCTTACATCATCTTAGGGGCATTCCCCCACCTTAAAGTCTTGTTCAACTAAACTATCAACAAAGTAATCATGACTACAACATAAGCCTATTATAGAGATTTTCTTAGAAGTTTATGTTCAAAACTAAAATACATATACTTCTCCCAAAAACTCCTAGTAGCTTAAACTCGTACCTGACATACGGGGCTCCTTAGGGCCAACCACAGATAATCGTACTGTAACAGAAAACTATAATGGTATAAGCAAATCTAGCTTAGTGAGATAATTCATATCTATATAACATTTCTATATAGCAAACAAGTTATTTAAATCAAGCATATGAGAATGCATCAATCACATGAACAAGAAAGATACACAAGATTAACCAAAAATCAAGTGTAGCATGGATTTTACGCCTTCCATGATAAGGGTTGGGAGGTTACAGGCCCATACAACCATCAATAATTGCAGATTTGCTGGCTCCTGCTCGCTCTGTAGACTTCCTGGCTCCTACTGGCCCATGTAGACTTTCCGGCTCCTACTAGCCACCACTACCACTTCCTCGTTTCCCCACACGAAGAATAGTAGTGAAACAAATGTGACTCACGAGTATGATATGCATGAATAAATTTCAATATACATTTAACCAAATAAAGTTGAATTCATATTAAAGGTGATCAACCATAATTTCATCATATCAATACAAGAATCACACTTTTATTTAAACATATCGTCCTTCTATATACTTAACTTTCATTCAATCATAAATTCAAGTTACACAATAATTATTCACTTATCTTTTTCCTAATTTCTAGTGCTACTACTTACAAGCACAAATAAGAAAATGTAAATTAGGAAAGAATTAACTCACTCCATATCGGTAGATCCTAATCGAAGTAATCCTCCAAAAAAATGATCTCGGGTTCTTCTTCACCTAAACAAGATGAAATACCCAAAATGAGTCTTTCATGAAACTTTTATTCTTGAATATTCTAAACTTTTCTCAAAATCACGGTAAAATCGTATAAGAGGAAATTCCAACTTAAAATGTCCATAACTTGCTCATTTTAACTTGGAATTTCGCATATAATATATCGTTTTCTACCTACTCGAAAAGATCTACCCATTTCTAAACTTATTTTCATAACACTAATTCATTTGGGTTCCGAAAAAGCAGCGACCAGATTCACCGCGAATTTGAATAAACTTGAATTCCTTCTTTTATCAAAAGCTCACTTGAAGAGATAGATATTGCAAATATTTTATAAACTTTTTGAAAAGTATATACTTATATGTATTGACTCATAACAAATTTATGAAGTTAATGAAGTTGTCTCCATTTATGAAAAAGTAAAGTCTTTAAAGATTTTGAACTTGAGAATTTTTGAAATATTCATTTTGCTTTGAAAATATCTTACGTTATTTGAAATGAGTATTTCTTTCTCCTAAATTTAATTTATTGTAATTACTTTAAATTCCTAAGGAATGATTTTACTTTCTAAGCTTAGATTCCAACCTTTTTAAAAGTAATAGCAATTTCATAAAAGAATATCTTTGTTTCTTGCGATTATTCCAAAAGAATTTCTAGCACTTTGATGGAAAGTGAATTTTTATAAAACCTTTTGTCTTTAAGAAAAGTCATTTCTAGGTATATTCATGAGCTTTTAAGAAACTTATTCCTACATTTATTTCTTTAGAAAAGAATCTTTAGTTAAGAAAACATTTCCTCATTTATTTTTGTTGAGACAAAAATCATTATGTTCATGCATGAATATGAATCATAAAGTTATGGAAATATAAAAGAACATAATAACTTGAAAGAATAAGCTAATAAAGAAATAAATCAAATATTGGAACCTTAGCTTCATCAAGGTATCTCGGGACTAAGAAAAGACTAGTCCCAAAAGAAGCAGAAAAATGTTTTGACTTGATAAGGACAAGTCTAAGACTAGAAAGACAAGTTTTAAGAATAACATGAAGTAAATAAATTGCAAGACAATGAGCTTATATGCTCTAAATAATACATATAACTATATAGATATATTAGATAGTTATAAACATATAAGCAACATAAAGGAATTTGATGATGAATAAAAACAAAGTATGAACCTATTGTTGCTTTCTTTAACCTTCATGGTTTAGAAAACACACACTAAGCTCATACTAAGTAGATGAACATAAAGAAAGCTTGAAGGAAATTTACCTAAAGGAACTAAACTAGAGAGAACTTCTTAAGTGGAAATTCTTGTAGAAATTTGAGAGAGATTTTAGTATAGTAACTTTAGTAGAGAGAGGTGTGAAAGAAGTGGAAGTATGAGGGGATATTTGTAGGAACATGGGGGAGATAATTTGTGTTAATTAAATAAATGAAAAATAAAACAAATGGGAAGAAGAAAGAGGGTAGCCAGCGCTACTTTAGTCTAATGGTGGGGGGGGGGGGGGGGGGGGGGGGGGGGGGGAAGGTGGAATTTATTTTTTGTCTTTTGATTAATTAAAAGTAAGATATGAGAGATGTGAAGTTGTATTGGAAAAGAAAATTTGTAAGAAATAGAGGTATAGGTAGTAAAAGTAGCTTGTAAGAAAAGGTAGAGATAGGTGAATAGTGTAGAATAGTGGTAAATAGTGTAATGTAAAGTAGACATGACAATTTAAGTACCGGTAGGTAGTAAGAAAATACGCGTATAATTGCGATATCTGATATTTTTAGCTACCAAAAATTATGAAATTGATATTTTTGAAAATATTATATTTTTACGAGTCTAATGGTATATTCGGAATATTTTTACTATTCCAAGCCCCGAGACACGTTTTTCAAGAAATGTGTCCGATCAGGTTCAAAACGAGTTGTGGTTTTTCCAAACTGATCTTTTTAGGCTACCTTAGATAATTACGAACTATTCTACTTACTAAACTCTTTCTTATTCTCTTAGGGTTTCTTAAACGGTGATGCCGAACTTAAGCAATTATGGTAAACTAGGGTTTTGTTGACTTTGGAAATCCGGTTGACTTCTAATTAGGGTTTAAGCTTTAATTTGATCACAAAATTTCGAGGGTTTACATTAGGTCTTTTTCCCTTCCAAAGTTCATAAGGGGTTTTCTTGAGAATTGGTCTTATGAAATCTCTATTTAATATGTAACAAGCAGTTGGTAAATTGTTTTCACACAACATAGTTCAAGCCATTTCAATTAAGGTTCTATTTTTCCTTTTGGCTACATCATTTTATTCTGGAGTTCTAGGTGCCGAAAACGTATGTTCAATGCCATATTCACTATAAAAATCATCCATTTCATAGTTTTTAAATTCTCCCCCATGATCACTTCCAATAGATACAATGTTAAGACTTTTTTCATTTTAGACTTTCTTGTAATATCTAAAAAAGAAATGGTTTGTTTCGTCTTTAAATGCAATGAAGGAAGTCCATGTTTATCTAGTGAAATCATTAACAATAACCAAGGTATATTTTTGCCTCCCAAATTTAGAGTTTGAGTAGGACCAAATAAGTCCATATACAATCCTAAAAGTGGAAATAACATTCGTAGACTTAAAGGAAGTCTTAGTTTGTTTTGCTTATTGACATGCTTGATAGATCTTATTCTTTTTATTTTTGGTGAACCTTTAACAAGATTCTTTTTAATAAGTTTTGAAATTATATCTATACTAGCATGTCCCTATTTTCTCTGTCATAGCTAACTATTGTTATTTTGAGAATATAAACAAATTTCATTTGATGATTTTTGAAAGTATTTAGATTAATTTTGTAAATATTTTTTATCTATACCTTTCAAAATGATCTTGATTATTATCGACTCTTTCAATAGAGCATTTATTGGTAAGAAATGTTACTCTAAGACCATTACCACACAACTGACTTACATTAAGCAAATTTTGTTTTAAGTAATCAATTAGTGGCACATTTTCAATCATTAATTCTTTGTTTATAAGATTGTTACCTTCACCAAGAATAGTTGGTTTGCGATTATCTCCAAAGGTGACATTCCCTTGATCTTTCAAGTCCAAAGAGGTAAACTTGGAAGCATCTGCAGTCATGTGTCTATAATAGCCACTCTCCAAGTGCTATTTGTTGTTTCCACTTGAAGATTCCTACAAAACAGAGTTTTACTTCTTTGGTACCCATTTGAGTTTGAGTTCTTTTTGGTTAGGTTGAATAAGAATTTCTCTTTTAGAAGCCCAAACTAGCTTGCTTTTATAATTCAAATTTGTGGTTTTTCTTATTGCATAATTGTGTGCAATATGACGGTTTTACAATAGTAGTTGCATGTCTATGGTTGGCTCTTACAAAATGAGTTTTGTGGGATTTGTAGCTACCTTCTTACTATAGACAATTCCATATTTATTTGAATCATACTTTTTATTTATAAAAAGTGTCTTCAAGTTCTTTTTCCTATTATTGAACTTGGCTATAGTTGCTTTTGAATCATCTAAGCTAGCTTTTAATATAATATTTTCATTTTAGTTCCTCTAGCTCCTTTAGAATTTCATTACTACTACTGGCACATTCAGCATTATTATTATTTATAGTTTTAATTTCAAGATCAAGTCATTTTCAATTGTTAATTTTTCATTAACTTCCATCAACTCATTATTATTGCTTTTTAACTTCATACACTTATTGTCCATCTTTTCATTTTCTAATTTCAAAATATTTATTTCATCTTGCAGCTTATCATTTTCTATTTTAATCTCTTCATGCTTGATTTGAAATTTATCTAGCTCTTCTTCTACTTCCATCATTAATGTTTTAAGCATAGTATTATTTTTCTCTACTTTTACTAACTTATAATATACTTTATCATACATAGCACACAACTCATCATAAGAAGGAGAAGAGAGAGAACTTACCTCATCATCTAGTGCCACGATGCATACATTCTCATTTAAGTCACTTGAGTTATCATCACTTCTAGTGGCTATGGGTGCTTCCTTTGTGGGTCCCCCTGATGACTTCTTGAGTAGTAGATGGTATTGTTAGATGTGTCTTGATTTGTAACATTTGAAGTAAGTCATCACATCCTTCTTTTTGTATCCAAATGAGCTACTGTCATCGTCTACTCTCTTTAACTTGTCACTAGGCTTCATGAACTTCTCAAGCTTCTTAGCCATCAAGAAAAGTTCCTCATTATTATCATTATCATCTTCTCCTTCACTAGAATCTTGACTTGTGGCTTTTAAGGACTGGCCTTCATGTTTAATTCCTCTCCTTACTTCTTAATAAGTTCGTGTGTTTTGAGTGCTCCAAGGAGTTCTACTTTGCTCATGGCAATCAAATCTCGAGCTTCTTCGATAGTTGCTGTTTTTGCTTCCCAATCCTTAGGTAGTGACTTGAAAAGTCTAGAATTTATTTCCAAATTAGTGAAGTTCTTCCTAAGTACACTCAAATGATTTATAATATTGATGAATCTATTATGTATCTCATCTATAGATTCATTTGGAAGCATTATGAAATTTTCAAATTGTCCACATAAAAGAATTATTTTTGTATCTCTTACTCTTGAAGTTCCTTCATGTGTCTTTTCTAATTTGTCCTATATTTCTTAGCTAGTTTTTATGTATAATTTCTATTGAAATCACTTTCATTTACCCCACAATGCAAAATGTTCATAGCTATATCATTTAGATATAATCTTCTCCAATCTTCTTCATTATAATTTTTTTCTTCTTTTCCTTCTATAATTAAAGGCCCATTTTCTATTTCATTCCATATCAACCTATTTTGAGCTTTTAGAAAAAAATTTATTCTACACTTCTGATATAGGTAGTTACCCCCACTTAGAAGCGATGGTCTACTGATAGTTTGCCCCTCTAGAAACCCCAATGCATTTGATGCCATGATCTTTACTCTATATGCACGTACTAAAAAATAGAGAAAAGACTCTGATACCAAATGAAAACATGAAAATGCAATAGAAAGCACTCAAAATTGGGGAGGAGGGGGGATGGGTTGAGTATTTGCCCTAAAAAACTCAAACAATTAAATTTTACACAACAGATCAAAATGAATTTTAATAGCAGCTGATAACACAATAATAGATTATAATATGAAATATAAAAGAGATAGGGTTAGAAAATTTGAGTCCAGATTTAACGTAGAGTTTGGCTTATTCTTACTCTCCACGATCATTAACTATCTTCAATTGAGAACTTCACACACTTTATTAACTACCACAAAAACACACGCTCAAGCTGAGTAGTACACTACTTTATAACACTTAGGAAATAAAATATTTCCTTTCTCTCTCTTGATGTGATTTGTTAGATAGCCAATTTTCTCTCTCTTTGAAAATATTTACAAATTGATGAATAAGAGAACAAAAGAAATCTTGATTTGTCTGTTTGCAAATGAAAGTTCTTTTTCAATTCCGTCTCTTTAGATCTCCAAAACAATATGTATTTATAGTCTTCGAATATTTAAATGTCTGTGGGAGATAACATCTTAAAATTCCTAAGTATTAAATGTGCTCAACAGCTCTTTTTTGCCACATCGGCTTATGCATTTTAAACTATTGCGCCTTAATGTGTAGTACCTTCATTTTGACCCTCGGCCAAGTTTGTGCTTATGTGGACTTCATCAATCCTTGAATTCAAACTTGTCACACCTTAGACTTGTCGCGCCCTAAACTTGTCACACCTTGGTTTTGACCTTCGACCAAAGTTGTGCATCTCTAAACTCGTCAAGTCGTGGACTTCAATTTGTTGTGCCCTAAAAGTGGACTCGTTGAGCCATCGACATGACTCGCAACCAAGGACTCTGCATTTTTGAACTTGTCTAGCTTTAGACTTTGAACTTGTCGTGCTTTGAAGAATGGACTTATCGAGCCTTCGATGTGACCCGCGACCACAGATATGCTCGAGAATTTATTCCTGCTAAAAACATGCACAATCACCACAAAACATACACCATACATATATATTCTAGTATATTATTCATCATATTTTTTGACCAATTAAGTGTAGTTTAATCACAATTGAATGGTTAATTATACAACTAATTATCTCATCAAAATCCATTTTGAATATACAAGTTCAGCACCAAGCCCAAAGCCTATTCCGTCAATATTTACGCTTGAATCTTCTTATAAGATGAAACATGTTCTTGAGTTTTGTGTTTTTCGTTTTGCATAAGTGTTGACGTAATGACATAAAGAATTTTTTTTAAGTATATTTTCAAGATTCATCAATTAATATCAAAATTAAAAACACAATTGCAAACATGTAAGTGGGGGAATTTTGAACAAGTTTAAATTCAATACAACATGATATGCTCAATCAAGTACATAAAATACCTGTATTATTTAAGACCCAAATATTCCTTTGAAGTTACCCCTTCCTACACTTGATAGAGACATTGTCCTCAATGTCTACCAACACAATCTCAAAGGGAAAAAGATATAAAGGAATAGGATAGAAGAAAAGGAAATTAGAACTTCCCAATGTAACATCAGATTCAGGGACAATTGTTGCTGGGGTAAAATTGAATTCAGCACCAGAAGTGTCAAATGCTTGTGAACCATCATTACCTAAAAGAAAGAAAGAAACTAAAAAGGAAAAAAAAAAATAAGGTTAACCTAACCTAAACATCCGTCAAAAGCATCAGAAGCAGCACGAGTCTTCCTACTAAAGGGGTCTCTGAACAACAAAATACAAGCCAGCAACATATAGTCTCCATCCGTGTTGTCGTCATCTTAAACCTCCCCCTTATCATCTTCATCATCAGATGTAGTTCAGGCTCTCTATCTTCTTCCTCTTCATTAGATTCAGCCACTTCCTTATCCGAGCTTGCTCGTTCAACCATTGGAGCTTTTCCTTACTGATCAACCACAAGAGGCAGCTCATTCTCCTCATAAGTGGTCTTGTTGAGGAATCATAAGTTGGGGGGTTCTCTGGAGGTTTTGAAAGTCAACCAGCAAATGTTTGAAGGAAACTCCAAACTGCTGACCTAAACTTTTATTCTTTTTTCTACTCTCTTTGTTTCTTTTCTTCTCCTCTGGATTCTTTCCTAAAAAGTTTCCAATCATTATCAAAATATGATACCTGAGAAGTAGATGGACTTGCAGTTGGACAACTCAAAGGAGTTCTAGGATATGTGGAGTGGTGTCTTGATATATATATTTTTTTTTATTAATCATTTGAGCTTTGTGGAGTACAAATTTTCTTATTTAGTTATATATTTTATTATATATTAATTTTTCATTGTATTTTGGTAGTAAATCATTTTTATTCATAAATGATTTTTATTGGCAGATGATTTTTTTTAGGGCCAAAATTGTTAGTAGATGATTGATTGAATTATTTCCCTGAGGACTATAGATTATATTTAATATATATTAGTTCGTAAGTGTACATGTTAGTGACTAAATGATTTTATGAGGAATTATGGATTATGAATGTGAACAATTTATAAGTAATTTGTTGAGATTTACAGTATGAAGTTTGTAGTGTGATTTCAATATTTGAATATCCACACGAATGTAAAATATTAGAAATAAGTTTTTTCATTAGAATTTTAATTTAATCCGTAATCCGAATAGAATCAAACCGTTATTTAATAGTTTGAAAAATTTCTAATCTAAACCAAACTATTATTTAAGGGTTTAGTTTAGGAAGGAAAAAAATCCAAACTATAAGTTATGGTTTGGTTTGGTTTTAGTAAAAACCAAACCAAATTGATTCGCGTCTACCCTTAGTCATAACTCTTTTATAAGATTACAGTAACATTTGACAACTTCAACATTTTAGTTGTTATAAGTTTCAAAAAGAGTTTTAAAGAGAAAGCAAACATACTTTTAGATAATAAGTTGAAAAACCCTAAAAATAATTAAAATAAATACAAAGGTAGGAAAGCAAGTGTAAAACTTTATACAAGGGTAAAGACGTCAATTTTTGTAAAATTCAAAAGATACATTGGATGATTGAACATATAAAACCTCCAAGAAAGTAACCATTTCCTACTTTTTGCTTTCCTCCAACATATCTTGCAAAAAATTTCCTTGCATCCCTAAACAACAATGAAAATTCTTGAAGATTTTATAAGTAAATTACGATAAGTGAAATTCCCTTTATGTTTTTCAGATAGAAAAACTCTAAGAAGCAAAGATCTTGATGAACGGGAGAACAACATTCGTCTGGGAGATTTTAGGGAATTAGTAATGGGGAAGGAATTGGATTATGTGAACATGAAAAATTGATAGACTTTGTCACAAGGTAATGAGAGTTTTGCAAAAGTTATGACCTTTACCTTACAAGATTTATTGAAATGGGTGAAAAGTTATATGACAAAAGGTTGAGCTTGAGTTTAATTATCGTGTTTTGGATTTTTATAACAAGGAAAAGTTTGGAATTTTCGGATTTTATGCAAGTTACTCTACGTTTGATTTCTACGCAACTTCTTACACAACTTTTGTAGAAGGTTGTGTACGATGATATTTACATTCTACCTTATAACACTTTTCGACACAACCTCCCTACACAACTTGTGCTGAAAGGTCATACAACACTATTTTTTCCAAAACTTGATTTATCCATCTCAAAAACACTTAAAACTTGTTTTACTTATTTTTTTTAAAGACTCACTACTACTTTAAAAACTCAATACTTTGTTATTACCAAGATAATTACTATTTTCCCTATATTATTACAGTTTAAACCTTTAATATATGTTTGTGTGTGCGCGTACGCACGCATGTGCAAATACCTTATACAAATATCCACATCAATGGTAGAGTAAGAGTGATGATCCTAGTTAATGTTATCTAAGAATGAGTTAGGAAATGCAAACGATTCTAAATACTTGTTATATGTTGCAATTGAAGGTAGAGTATTCTAGTAGTTAGAATAAGTTCAGTCAATGGTTAATGTACATGAATACTTTGTTTGTTGATTGTGGTTGTTAAGTTAGAAATTTAAACGGACTAATTAACTATCCGGCTATAATAATGTGTTGGTTGCTTGTGTGTAACTACTGGTAATAAGTGGAGAGTATTAATGCTATTATCGCAGCAACCTAATTTTAGATGTGCGGCGTTGTTTGAGAGTGGATTTATGCATGAAAAATAATTTGGATAGATATAAGTGTTTTGGTTTTGGCAATATTGGGGAGTACCCAATATTTAGTTTTTGGATTTTGAGATATTGGAGCATACCCAATATCGTATATATGCGTTATTATATCTATGCATGATGGGATACAAAGCTATCCCTATGTTGCTTGCTTGGCTTAAATAAGGATAATAAAATGTTGGTTGTTGTATTTGTAATAGGTCTACTTGTGAATGTGTCTTTGTGGCATATCATATTGGGCTCTGACTTGCTCTTTTTCTTTTTTAGGTACAAGTGGTGAATATATAAATAGATTGCATCGCTAGTCACAACTAGTTAGCAAGTTTGAGGAATATCGCTAGGATTGAAGACTTTCTAGTTGTGGAGCAGAGGACATATAATATGTTACACATAACTGGTCTACATAGTAATACGTAATTTAGAGTTTTTTGGTAACACTCAGTTTAGATATACAATTCTTAAAGTATTGGTAAGATTGATTTTCTTTGAATCATCTTATTGATGTATCTATAGAGACTATAAGATGGTATTATGTGATTGATTACAAATGCACGTATATACTTTGACACTATTGGATGTCAATGATGTAAGAGAGATTTTGAAGCTAATTATGATGTTGTGGAGGACAATAGTAGGTTTTGAGTCTTTTCATGTCATTTAAATATAGATACGTGACGAATTGTAAATAATCTTAAATTTTGAGCATTACATAAACCTTATGAAATGAAATAAAAAAAAAAATTTATAAGAGAATATTTATTAAGCGTGATACGTCATATGAAATAATTAGTGATGTATTATTGATGTAACTTTTCCATATATACAGTTTTATAAATTCTATACATCATTTCCATTATGTTTAGAACACAATAATTTTGACCACTCATTCATTCAAATATATGACGTATCATGTTCTTTAATTTTTTTTTTTTTTTTTCACGAAACCCACCCCTTGGTATTAATACCTGGGGCCTGCATGCGCCTCCATTTGGTTTATCATACAATCCTTAGCAAAATTATGACTGAAGAAGTCGTCAACCTATTTCCACGTGACCAGTTCAACCCCCAAAAGTCTGGGATGTTTCTTCCAAGTTGTAAATTGACAACTCTTCTCGGAAAATTCAAATTGCACCTGTAATTTTTCATGTGATCAGAATCAGCTACAGGCATGCACCTATATTCCTAGTTTGCTGCCACTAGTTTTACGTTAGTCAAGAAGCAAACAATAATTGAATTACCATGAATGAAAACATTCCGGAACCGAGAAAAATAATAAGGATGTTAATAAAATGGGAAGCGAATTAATGTTGATAATAGTTACACCTGTATCTTCATTAGATATCCTTACTATATAACATAATGAGTATCTATATGAAATGGGTAAATTAAGTAAAGAGCTAACCAATTAAAAAACTATATTAATGATACAGGTATGCGCTACTTAAAACAGGAGGCCAAATAATTTGAAAGTAAAGTGAATCTAAAACATTTCCAAAGCGGAACTCACACAAATCCTTTTGTAAACTCAAATAAAATCTTATGTTCTATCCCGCTATTTGCTTGAACAAAAAACGGTTCGCTAAAATAAGAGAAAGGAAGAGAAGAAGGTTGCCCGATAGTTATTAGGTTTCAAACCCGATTATGTAAAGAAACTTCAAATCAGTTCGGGAAAAAAAAAAAAAAAAAAAAGAGTTGTGAAATATTGTATAAACTTAGCTATCTAAATTATGGAATCAAACTGTAAAAATAGGATCAATAGCTTTAAAACTTTAAAAAGCATCAATTGAGATGTACGAAAAGAGAGTCAAACACCCATTCTATTAATATGGTGAGTTATTTATTAACCCCCCAAAAAAAAAATATGGTGGGTTATTTAATTGTTTAGATTTATATACAACATGATTATGATTGGACTATTCATTTAATCCATCAATCAAACTTATCCATTTTGCTTCCATACTTATAAAATGGAAGCTAACGCATGCCAAGATAGCAAAAATATTTAATATATTTACTAGGAATCCTATCTCTGTAAGACTTCTAAAATGTTTTGGATTCAAATAAAAGAAAAAAAAAATCCAATGAACAATAAGTAAATATTAAAAAATTAAAATTTACTTCTTTTTATTTTTCATTCAAGCTTTACTCAAGGTTCCATAAAACTAAATTAGAAACTAGAAAACGCAGTGCCCAACGTTGTTGAGAATTGGGATAAACATAGACCAAACTATGTTTATTCATGTACTTATCCTATCATTTATTCATGTCCATTTCTTCGCGTCAAGGCCATTACAAGCCAGCCAAGTTGTTTGTAAGCAACTTATAACCACACACATCGTAATCGTATGATATGACCGATTCTATCGAGTTCTAAATTATGCGGATGACTATTTGTCTTTTTTCCACCTTTTTCGTTGCAATTACGTGCTATTTTCTTTCGCATTATGTATCCATAAATGAATAAGCTAATTGAAAAGTACATCCAACAGACTTTGAGGAAAGACTTGGAACAAATGCTTTTCACTTATTAACAAGTTCCAAGATAGAACAATATCCACTATCACAAATCAGAGTAATGGCCTGATTACAAAATCTTCTCACGCTCTTCAAGTAACAAAAAATGATCTTCGGCCTTTCAGGACGTTTCATTTCTTGAGTTGCTTTTGATGTATTCATTTTGCCTTAGATCACAAAATCATATAAACATTATTATAAAATTTATGAATTATGGATTGTGAAACATTTATATGGTTGATTAGACGGATGCAAATGTTAAATATTGTTAAAACAAATTGATAAATAGACCTTCTAAAAATATCAATAACATAAAGTGAAATTAATATTTTTCTATACTCAACTTTTATAGAAAGTAATTCTAATATGAAATATTTTGCTCCACAGCAAATCTTGACATTAGCTTCTAGAATAAACAGAAAACTAACTCATAATAATATGCTTTGGCCCCCTAAAAGAAAAAAAAAAGTAATTTAAGGTTCCATTTGTTTTAATGAAAATGTTTTTCAAAAAATTGTTTAAAGAAAAATTGGTCAATAAATGGAAAGCATTTTTCTTATTTTGGAAAATATTGACCCATTCATAGCTTATTTTTGAGAAAATAACTAATGGGATATAAAATAGTAAATAATTTTTCCATCAATTTACGAGCTCATCCGCCAATCATTTACTATCTAAAGATATTTATTAATATTTTTTAATATTTTTCATTTGGGTAGATTTATTTCTCAATATAATAAATGTATTTTTTATTTTTTATATTTAAAATATATGAGTTACCTTGAAGTTATATAAATAAAAGAAATCTATTTTAATAAATTAGCCGAACATTTAAAAATATGTTACCTTTCGAGGAAAAAATTTTTTTATGAACAAATATTTTTTCTCAAAACAAATGGGTCTTAATATGCTAATATATAACAATTAATGACATGACTATATCTAACCTGCAAATAATCATTTCAGCTTTTGAGCCACACTGTAGATAGAAGAAATTGTACGAGGCCATGGGGAAAAGAAATTACAATATGCAGGATGTAAATGGAATTCTGAAACCTTTTTAAGATGTCTACCAAAATGTATGTAGTAAGGTAGATCCAATTGTAGAGGTCAAATACATGTAGCGTGCATCCTACGCTATATATGACCTTACAGGAGTCCGTAATCGCATGAGCAAGGAATGACTAAGAGTGATACGGTAGGGAGGAGGAACAAGCAATTTCAAGGAGCTCGAATACACTAGTAACAAGTGGAGAAGTTATATAGCATCGACCCTACTATGCTAGAGGAGAGGTTGTATGTTTTTCACTCTATTTGACCTTTTGTGAGGATATTTAGGCAGCATGATGGCATTTTTGTTAATTTCTCGATCTCCTAAATGAGGAAGAGCTATGGGTATTTATAGAGCTTGACTTTTATTTACATCTATTGGATCACGTTGGCCATCAACATGCAAGATAAGTCCTTCTAATAATGAATTTCTACATGGGCTTTCTGGCCTATGGGAGGCGTGAGCACTTGAGAAATGTTGAGAATGGATGAGTCTATCCAGTCTAATGATCCTTACTCTAAGCTCACCATGCCAAATCTCCCTTAGTCATCTCAACTTTATGGACATGATTCTCTAGGCCCTATCACTCAACCCAAAGAGCCAAAATCCAAATTTAGCCCTCTACAATGTATGGTTTTCAATTTTTAAATAACTAAATAAATATTTATGAATACCTGTAAAGTATAATATAACATTTTACTGTATCTATAAATATATGAATTTGTTGCTCTTTTTATTTTTATACATCATAAATCTTTAAACTTATATTTAAAATGTCATTTTCCTATTTCCTTCCACTTTTATTTGTGTGTTCTTCTATCAAGTTTTTATACACATGATCTAGGAAAATCAAAATATTTCAAAAATTATTTGAGACTCAATTTACATCATTGAAAGCAACTATTGCACAAAAAAAAAAATTGTAGCTTTAGATTTGTTTAAAAGAGAGAAAAAAAATGAGAATATAAGAAATTGTGTCAAAATAGTAGAGAAATCTAGAAGTAAATACAAAGAGAGAGAGTGATTTGAAATTTGAATTTTCCTATACATTTAAAATAGAAAAGGTTTATTTCTATTAAAATTTAGAAACAGTTTGGATAAGATATGTTTTGCTTTTAGTTCTTTCTTAAAGTAAAGACACATTAGGTTTTTATTCTAATTTTAAAATATATAATGATGTAAAGAGTAAAGATAGCAAAGGTTACTTTGGCTTTAATAATATTGATTATAAATAAATGATGATAGGTCTATAAGAGTAGCTTGCGCTAATCAAAGTTGAGCTTACTTCCTTAATGGACATTATTAGGCCTTAAATAAAGTAATTATGTAAAAGCAGTTTCAGATTTAGGAGAAGTTATATGCTAGTAGGTGTTGATCAAGATATGTTACTGAGGAGATGGTAAGAAAAAGGGTAGTCTTATCTTTATTAACAAAGGTATTCATGTAAACCTTCTAATTTTGCATATCCTGAATATGATAATTATTAAATATAACATAAAATTTTAAAAAGCTCAGAGAAAATGCCGCAAAGATCACTCCCCATTTTTTGCGATTTATGAATATTAAAAATGTAAACAATTTAATTATAGTTTGGAGATTAGAATCTTTACCACTAAAATTCTAAGATGCAAAATGTAACTTCTATAACTTTTGATAATCAATGACCAATAATAAATTGATTGTTACAGATTCAGAAAACTTAAAAGAAATATACAACACCATCTTTACCCAAAGAGAAGTCTAAGGACTATAAGTAAGAAGTCACAAGAATACAGGGATTATGTTAAGGATGATTCCTTTTAGAGGTAAGTGATTCTAACCTTCTTTTAGTATCAATTTCAGTTGAATGAGATAGTGTTTGATTGAGAACTGGAGAATAATAAATTTTACACTTATGATCATGAAAAGAAAGTAATATGCTAAGTATAAATTTATCCTTGCTGTGAAGATTGTAATGTAATTGTTTGATTTAGAAGAAATATCAAGTTGATGAAATGATGAATATCATTAGAATTGGATTTCCATCTAAGAGATGATTATAGAAGTATCTTGTGTTAGTAGGTATTGGAATTTTGTTTGAAGTTAAGGTTCAAATAGAATGAACAAGAAAAAACCTAGGAAGTTATGATTGTAAGTAAGTTAAGGTTTTAAATGAATATCAATCATCCTATGTTGTGATATTGGTGTGTTTGATCAAATATTACTTACTTAAAGAAAATTATCAAATGAGGAGATAATCAGTTCACCCATAAAAGGGAAATTAAACTGGGCTTGGATTCAAGTACTAGTTGCTTAAGAAGTAACCAAAAATTAAGTTTAGGATTAAGTGTTGATCATTAAAATATATTTAGATCAATAGTTATTAGCTAATGAAGACAATTGGCTAAGTGAACGGAAGATACCATGTCTATTTAGATGTATCTAAACTATGATCTTGGTGATAAATGAGAAATTGTTGAATGAACAATAAAGGTAAGCTAGAAAAGAGTGAGGTAACACCCTAAGAGCTTCAATGGCCAACTAAGAGGGTTATTGAGAGCATGGATTAGAAATAGACTGCAAAAATGAAAAATTGCAAAGTCAAAATTCTAAAGTTTGGAACTCACTTGAGAAATCCTAGAATCTTAAATATTTTCCAAAAGACCCTAGGAAATATCTACAGGTGTGAATCGCCTAAAAATTTGATAGGTTTAAAAGTAAGCCTTAGAATTACTGACAATATCAGAACCCTAATTGAAAAATTCGATTTAGAACCATAAGAATCCTAAACATGAGCTAGTAAATCTAATATACTTAGAATATGCATCCTATGAAATTAGTCAACAAGACCCTAGAGCTAATTACTTAAGAAAGTGTGCCATTGTTAGTATGAACTAAATATTTGATAAATCATTTGATACAGTGAAATTGTATTAGATGGTTGCAATGTCTAATTAAAGACACCCAATTTGAGAAATAAAATAATATAATATTATAGTAATGTAGGCCGAAGTCATATTATAAAATAATACTAGGACTTTACTTAAATAAAGCAAATATATGGTGACCCTTAGACTTTTTGGTGAACTTATATGTGAATTCTAGAGTTAGTACTGGAACTCGAAACCTAAAACTGATTCAAGATAATTCTGAACCCTAGAAACCTTAAATGAGATTAGATGAAAATTCAATAACCCTATAATATTAGATGAATGAGGTAAAGCCTGAAACCCTAATGTCACGCCCCGAAGGGTACCCTAAACGTGGCAGTCCACCACATACGGTATTAAAACTTAAGAATGACTTCCCGAAGTCATGCGAAAGTTTTCAACACCATATGTAAGGCGTCTATCACGACAACAGGAGACTCCGGTGGGATGTATAGTTTGAGATAGTAAATACCGCATACAAGAATCTAAATAAACATCAAATTTAGGGGTTTTTCCCTTATAATTCTCCAAACAATCATAATAACAACTAAATCTTTCCCATAACCAAATAATACTAACACCAAAAGATATTAAAGGATAATTAACCTAAGATCTTCAGAAGATTTCCAGAAGCTGTTTCCAAAACATTATCCCATTCGAGTATATGAAGTCTTCGGGCATAAAAGATATAGTCCTGTTACAACAAAGGCCTATCGGAGTATAAGCATAACTAGCTTAGTGAGAATATTCCTAAATCAACGTACTTGTATAAATAATTTCAAACAAGTTATTAAACAAGCATATGAATGGATCAAGCAAGTGATCAAACAATACATATGATCTACCGGAAATCATATGTTTGAATGGATTTACCCCTCTATTCAGGGTTAGGTGTTCCAGGCTCTTTAAAACCCATCTTAAAATCCAACTTATGTAGTTTATTTCAGGCTTCTACTAGCCCATCACAAAATAGTTCTTTCAGGCTCCTAATTGCCCATCTTGCAGATTTCTGGCTACTGCACACCCAACTACTAAATTCTTGTCCCATCGAGAATAGCAACTCATGCAATGAAATTAACTACGTGATATGCATGAATCAATTAATATAATTCATAGTATATGTTTAAAGTAATTTAAAGGTGATCACAGAATTTTGCACACACTCCAACAGAATAACAGTAAAACATAAGTTAATTAACAATAATTCATGCCTCGGTATGCTTAACATTCTTTCAACCAATATTATCATACATAATTTATTTTCATCTTTTCCTACTTCTAGTGCTTCTAGCTATAAGCACAATCAAGTACGTAAAAGGTAGGAAATAAACTCACTTGCCATGAGGATCTATCTTTCTTACGATTGAGTCGATCGGTAAATCCACTAATCAAAATAATCCTCCGGGTATGAATATTCCTCCTCGGGATCACCTAATCAAGAAGAATACCCATAATGAGTATTTCTTATTGATTCTATGGTACTTATCAAAAACTATGTCACAAAATCGTTAAAATTCATATAAAGGGTAATTCCAACTTAAAATGGTCATAACTTGGTCATTTTAACTTGGAATTGCGCTTATAATATATCGTTTTCTCTCTACTCGAAAAGACCTATCCATTTCTAAGGTTATTTTTGTCATAAAAGGCTATTTGTGTTGGAAATTACTACGGTATAGAATAGTTACGAATTTATAGTTCGCAAAATATGATTTTTCTAAACTTCTCTTTACTCAAAAATCCTTAAGCAAAATATATGTATATATTTATAGTTGAAAAATCTTTTGAACATATATTTATATTCATATTGTATGCATGATTTTTGTAGCGTTGTCTCAATATTGATATTTCATAAACAATTTGTCTTTAAGGGTTTTTAAAAGATAAATCTTTTGAAAATTTCTCCTTTTTGAATTATTAGAAGGAAAACAAAAATATATTTGAGTTATTATCAGTAAATGCTTTATTATTATTTCATTTTCTTACTTTCCAAAAGTAAATTCATTTTCAAAAATTTTGGTTCTTTACGTTATCTACCAACTTTATTTCTAGTGATTGAAAATAAGCTTTTAAAAATATTGTTTAAGTTTCAAATATTTGAAGTTGTGTTAAATGTATGTTTTCCTTTTATTTTTATATCATTTCTTTTCTTTAAAAAATAGATATACCTTTAAAACTTTACTTCTTTGCCAAATTTTATTTTTTCTAAGTTGGTTTTCAAAATAGTGAATTGACTTTGTCTTGGTTTGAAAAATTTGTTTTATTCTTAATATCTGTTAAATGGTAGAATAATTTCCTTAGACAAGTTTATAAGAAAAGCTTTCTTAATAAAGAATTGTTAATATGAGAACTTAGTAAAATTACATTTTAATTTTGAAAAGAATATAAGATTCAAGTTTTGAAGATACTTTCATATTATGGGATTTTCAAAGTCTATAGTGAACTTCTTTAAGTTTTATAAAAGATATGGTTGAGTTAAAATCCTTAAATGCTAAAAATTCTTCCTTTATGGAGTATTTAGTTTGGTTTATAAAAGAAAGGAATTCTTTTTATTATTTTGAAGAAATCTACATTACTAATTCTTCTGGAATTTATGATTAGCTTCTCCTTTGGAAAAACAAAACTTAGATCTTTTGTTAAAAATTCCTTTTGTTAAGAAATTTAGTTTACTTTTGAAAGAACCAATTTTTATCTTTATTTAAGACAACAACATTATAATCATGCATGAATATGTAGCAATGTAAAAGTAAAGATAATACATAATAAAGTAAAAAGAATTATTTGTAAGTAAAGAAATATAATAAAATTGTCAAGCATTGGGAACCTTAGCTTCATCAAAGTATCCCGATCATGTATTGGGAGCCTTAGCTTCATCAAGGCAACCCTGGATTAAGAATGGACTAGTCCCAAAAGAAAAGAAAATTGTTTTGACTGATATGGACAAGTCTAAGACTAGAAAGACTAGTCTTAATAAATTGCATAAAACAAGTAAATAAATAAATTGCAAGACATGAAAATAAATAAATAACGAATGAGCTTATATGCTCTAAATAAATATATATACATAGTATACATAATATTATATAAGTTAGATTAGAGCAAAAATAATAATAACAATAATAACAATATAACAACATAATGCAAAATAGGAACATGAACAAAAACAAAACATGAATATATTGTTTCATCTTTAACTCATATGAGTCTAAGAAACATACACTAAGCTCATGCTAAGTTGTACGAACATGATGAAGAAATTTAAGTAGGATTTTACCTAAGGTTTAATGGAAGGTTTGAAAAGAGATGAATGGGTTTTGTTATTTTTCTTGAAGAGTAGAAATGGGTAGAGAGTATCTTGAGAGGAAATGGTTGGAGAGAGATTTTGAGAGAGTATTTTGGTAGAGTTTTGTTATGTAAAGTGGATGTGTGAAAGAATGAAGGAGGAATTGGGTATTTATAGAATTTTTGGAGTAAATTTTGGATGTAATAAAATAAACTGAAAAAAAAATAATTGAGGGAAAGAGAGAGAAAGTGGCGCCGGTTCTTGCATGTAGAGGGGGAGAAATAATTTATTTTGTTTGTTTTGTATTAAAAGAAGTAATGTGTAAAGTTTGATGTGAATAAAGTTGTATTGGAAATGTAAAAAGTAAGAAAATATGTATGTAGGTAGTAAGAAATAGGTGTAAGAAAAAGTATAGATAGTGAAATAGTAATGAATAGTAGGAATAGTACTATGAATAGTAGACCAGACATATAAATACCGGTAGTAACAAAAATACGCGTAAACGAGCTATATCTGTTATTTTTAGTTATCAAAAAATTCTAAAACTGAAATTTTTGAAATCCTTGTTTAATTAAGAGTCTTTCAGTGTTATTGGAATATTTTTAATATTCCAAGCTCTGGGACACACTTTTCGAGAACTGATCTCGTTTGAGTCCGAAGGACACTTGAAATTCGCGAATCTGATATTTTTATGTTATCCTATATTATTACGAACTATTTTAAGCCACTAAATTAATTTCATTTTCTAGGGTTTGAGAACGCGGGATTGCCGGAGTTAAAATTGTTTGATTATCTTGACCTTTGTTGACTTTTGGAACTCCGGTTTGACTAGGGTTAGAGTTTAATCCAACTTTACCCTAGAAATTGAGGGATTTATATTCAAGATTAGATAGGTGGATCTTTTCATATTCGGGTTTTCGAATTGAACGATTATTGAACTTTCTATTTTTGTTTTTTGAAGATTCTTTTATGAAATCCCATGATCAAAATTGATTAAGGTTCGGTTTCAACTTGGGTTAGACTTTAGGGTTTCGATTCGGTATTCCAAAACTATTCTCGAAAAATTCAGGGGCTTACACCTAAAGTTAAATTGTTTAGTGAAAACATATCACTGTCAAAATAATATAGAATATGATAACTTAATCGATATGGAAACCTTATGCTAAACACTTCATTTATTTGATCACTAATATACAAATCGAGACGATATATTTAAATAATATTTAATAATAAAATAATATGAAATAAATTCTTTTAATATCATATTAATTTATCAAGACAAAATTTCATCAATTGAACTAAGTATATCGCATAACCAAAACTTTACCGACTAGAAAATTGTCACACCAAATCAATTTTATGCATCAAGCTGGGGAAGGAAATGTGTAGCCCCATACCATGTTATTTTGTTTTTGTAAAGTTTATGTTCTTTACTTCTTATAATCTAACCTAACTTCAATATATGTATGTATATATATATATATATATATAGGTACGTATATCAACTAGAGCATATTGCTTATGATGTGTGTGATCCTTAATCTTTAAATTTGTAATCTCATCAATTCTAGATCCACACAAGGTAGTGCACCTATCATGTAATATAGAAATTAACTCAAATATTGTCTTAGGGATCTATGTAGCTACTAGTAATAACCGTTTACTATTATCTCGTCGAATCAATTGTGAGTTATATGCTAAACTTTCTACCAATTTCTAACTAAAAGCAATTCCAAATGCCCTAGATGAATAATATGCACATTTTTCTCAAAATTAATCAATTCACCAACAATGCACAAAGTTTGATCAACCCTAGCCTCCTCATCCTTAAAGATGGATTCAATTGAATGATTCTTGATCTTGAACTACCAGGTTTCTTAATTAGATTAATTGCCTTATTTAAGTCAATTAACCCCAAACCTTCATTGAAAAAGTGGGAATTTCTTCCTTCACAATTGTCAAATTAGAATTGCATGAAGATTACGAACCCTAAATGAAGAAAAAATAATCTTCAAAGATAGAAAGTTGCAAAACCCTATTTCTAGGTGGATTACACCACTTCTTTGCCTATGAGGGATCTATCCCACTAATTGAAATCTTCTTCCTAATTAACGGGAATTAAGATTGTAATAACTCAGGCCTAAAATCATCACAATCAACAATATGAATCATGAATAAATTCAAAATCAAAACTTCATTCAATTGAAAGATAAATCAATACATGAAGGCTAGGGTTTCTCAAATCTAAGGCATAAGACAACTACTCTTCCATGAAGAGATTAATAACAATAATAATAACAATGGAAGAAAAAAGGAAAGATCATGATGATAAAACCCTTGTGCTGGTACTGTTTGCAAGTTATAAAACAAAATTCCCCTTCAAAAGCTGCTCCAAATGAGTTTCTAGGGTTTCTTGTATGTAATATAAGTGATTGGTTTCCAAAATAACAAAATAGGGCACGCATATATATAATCTGTCTTGTACATGATCCCTATACGACCGTGTATGTCGGGTAGTGTACTCATTAACTCAGTGCTTCTTTCCTTTTTTGGCATATATACACGACTTATTGTACACAACTCATGTATGTTGGGTCCTACACCCTGGAACTATGAATTTTTCTTCAAATTTTATCCTCCAAAAATACACTAGTGGTGTAAAATAACTAGTACATGGGCAACAACTCCACCGAAGCTCCAAAACTCTCCAAATCTTGGCTTCGTTCATTAGTAATCCTTTAAAAAACCCAATTGTTCCATAATTGTCCCTGAAACACAAAATCAATTCAATATACATCCTCTTCTTCAATAGATCAATCAAATAGCATATGAAATATGATTAATAAAGCACCAACAATAAAGGTATCATGACACTTATCAAACTTCTTCACACTTAAACATTTACTTGTCCTCAAGCAAACAACTAAGGACAATTACGATCTATCATCATATATACTAAAAAATTTTCACAAGTATGAGTTCACATAGCATTCATTAATTCTTTTAGATCATAGCGACTCACCTTATACTTACCACTTCACCTATAATATAAATGTAATTAGCATACTAGAATCAAAATTCCAATGCTAATCTAAGTAAGTCAAAGTTTACCCTTATCATTTAACAATAGATTCTCGAGTCACAAGGTAAACACAAATTCAAACATGAGTAAAAGGAACTTAATTATACTTCACCACCAATTAACAAGTATATAAGCCCTTCAACCACTTCTCTAGGCCCAAGGAAGAAAGTACATGGCATCTATTATTCTGCTAGATTTTTTTCTCTTTGATTGAAATCACTCCAAAAAGAATTTTTTTTTTAATAGTCTTTAGAGATGGAGGTTTTAGCCTCTATCTTTTCAACTTCCTCTGGATAAGTTTTTGCCCATTTCTTTTCGACTTAATTGTATTTATTTATTTTATATCAATTGTGTATATGACACTTGTTTAGCTAGTAGCGGAGCCAAACTTCGCTCTTTTGAGGGGCCAAAGGCCACCCATACTAACTAAGCTTTTCATATTCATTTAGCACGCCAATTGATTAAGCATTTTCGATGAGATTGTTGCAAAAGGATCACCAAGTGAAAAATTTCATTTGCCCCTTTCTCAAAAGGTTAGAAGGGCTCTCAAAGTTTGAAAAGAATATACTAAGTAATAAGCTTAGAAGTACAACCATTTAACTTTCAACAAAGGACTTTGGTTCACTTCTAGACTCTAGATTCCATCATTAAATAACAAGTAAGATTACCCTACCTAGATTTCAACCATTTAATTTGAATGCTAATTTAAAGAATTTTTTTAAAGTATATTTTCAAGATTCATCAATTAATATCAAACTTTAAAACACAATTGCAAACATGTAAGTGGGGGAATTTTGAACAAGTTTAAATTCAATACAACAAGATATGCTCAATCAAGTACATAAAATACCTGTATTATTCAAGACCCAAATATTCCTTTGAAAGTTACCCCTTTCCCACACTTGATAGAGACATTGTCCTCAATGTCCACCAACACAATCTCACAAAGGGAAAAAGATATAAAGGAATAGGATAGAAGAAAAAGGAAATTAGAACTTCCCTAATGTAACATCAGATTCAGGGACAATTGTTGCTGGGGTAAAATTGATTTCAGCACCAGAAGTGTCAAACGCTTGTGAACCATCATTACCTAAAAGAAAGAAAGAAACTAAAATGGAAAAAAAAAAGAGGTTAACCTAACCTAAACATCCGTCAAAAGCATCAGAAGCAGCACGAGTCTTCCTACTAAAGGGGTCTCCGAAAAACAAAATACAAGCCAGCAACATATAGTCTCCATCCGTGTTGTCGTCATCTTAAGCCTCCCCCTTATCATCTTCATCATCAGATGCAGTTTCAAGCTCTCTATCTTCTTCCTCTTCATTATATTCAGCCACTTCCTTATCCGAGCTTGCTGGTTCAACCATTGGAGCTTTTCCTTTCCGATCAACCACAAGAGGCAGCTCATTCTCCTCATAAGTGGTCTTGTTGAGGAATCATAAGTTGGGGGGTTCTCTGGAGGTTTTGAAAGTCAACCAGCAAATGTTTGAAGGAAACTCCAAACTGCTGACCTAAACTTTTTATTCTTTTTTCTACTCTTCTTTGTTTCTTTTCTTCTCCTCCTGGAATTCTTTCCTAAAAGTTTCCAATCATTATCAAAATATGATACCTGAGAAGTGGATGGACTTGCAGCTGGACAACTCAAAGGAGTTCTAGGATGTGTGGAGTGGTGTCTTGATATTTTTTTTTAATGAATCATTTCAGCTTTGTGGAGTACAAATTTTCTTATTTAGTTATATATTTTATTATATATTAATTTTTCATTGTATATTTTGGTAGTAAATCATTTTTATTCATAAATGATTTTTATTGGCAGATGATTTTTTTTGGGGCCAAAATTGTTAGTAGATGATTGATTGAATTATTTTCCTGAGGACTATAGATTATATTTCAATATATATTAGTTCGTAAGTGTACATGTTAGTGACTAAATGATTTTATGAGGGATTATGGATTATGAATGTGAACAATTTATAAGTAATTTGTTGAGATTTACAATATGAAGTTTGCAATGTGATTTCAATATTTAAATATCCACACGAATGTAAAATATTAGAAATAAGTTTTTTTATTAGAATTTTAATTTAATCCGTAATCCGAATAGAATCAAACCGTTATTTAATAGTTTGAAAAATTTCTAATCTAAACCAAATTATTATTTAAGGGTTTAGTTTAGGAAGGAAAAAAATCCAAACTATAAGTTATGGTTTGGTTTGGTTTTAGTAAAAGCCACACCAAATTGATTCGCGTCTACCCTTAGTCATAACTCTTTTATAAGATTACAGTAACATTTGACAACTTCAACATTTTAGTTGTTATAAGTTTCAAAAAGAGTTTTAAAGAGAAAGCAAATATACTTTTAGATAATAAGTTGAAATGCCCTAAAAATAATTAAAATAAATACAAAGGTAGGAAAGCAAGTGTAAAACTTTATACAAGGGTAAAGACATCAATCTTTGTAAAATTCAAAAGATACATTGGATGATTGAACATATAAAACCTCCAGGAAAGTAACCGTTTCCTACTTTTTGCTTTCCTCCAACATATCTTGCAAAAAATTTCCTTGCATCCCTAAACAACAATGAAAATTCTTGAAGATTTATAAGTAAATTACGATAAGTGAAATAAAGATCTTGATGAACGGGAGAACAACATTCGTCTGGGAGATTTTAGGGAATTAGTAATGGGGAAGGAATTGGATTGTGTGAACATGAAAAATTGATAGACTTTGTCACAAGGTAATGAGAGTTTTTGCAAAAGTTATGACTTTACCTTACAAGATTTATTGAAATGGGTGAAAAGTTATATGACAAAAGGTTGAGCTTGAGTTTAATTATCGTGTTTTGGATTTTTATAACAAGGAAAAGTTTGGAATTTTCGGATTTTATGCAAGTTACTCTACGTTTGATTTCTACGCAACTTCTTACACAACTTTTGTAGAAGGTTGTGTACGATGATATTTACATTCTACCTTATAACACTTTTCGACACAACCTCCCTACACAACTTGTGCTGAAAGGTCGTACAACACTATTTTTTCCAAAACATGATTTATCCATCTCAAAAACACTTAAAACTTGTTTTACTTATTTTTTTAAAGACTCACTACTACTTTAAAAACTCAATACTTTGTTATTACCAAGATAATTACTATTTTCCCTATATTATTACAGTTTAAACCTTTAATATATGTTTGTGTGTGCGCGTACGCACGCATGTGCAAATACCTTATACAAATATCCACATCAAGGTAGAGTAAGAGTGATGATCCTAGTTAATGTTATCTAAGAATGAGTTAGGAAATGCAAACGATTCTAAATACTTGTTATATGTTGCAATTGAAGGTAGAGTATTCTAGTAGTTAGAATAAGTTCAGTCAATGGTTAATGTACATGAATACTTTGTTTGTTGATTGTGGTTGTTAAGTTAGAAATTTAACTGATAATTAACTATCCGGCTATAATAATGTGCTGGTTGCTTGTGTGTAACTACTGGTAATAAGTGGAGACTATTAATGCTATTATCGCAGCAACCTAATTTTAGATGTGTGGCGTTGTTGAGAGTGGATTTATGCATGAAAATAATTTGGATAGATATAAGTGTTTTGATTTTGGAATATTGGGGAGTACCCAATATTTAGTTTTTGGATTTTGAGATATTGGAGCATACCCAATATCGTATATATGCGTTATTATATCTATGCATGATGGGATACAAAGCTATCCCTATGTTGCTTGCTTTGCTTAAAATAAGGATAATAAAATGTTGGTTGTTGTATTTGTAATAGGTCTACTTGTGAATGTGCCTTTGTGGCATATCATATTGGGCTGTGACTTGCTCTTTTTCTTTTTTAGGTACAAGTGGTGAATATATAAATAGATTGCATCGCTAGTCACAACTAGTTAGCAAGTTTGAGGAATATCGCTAGGATTGAAGACTTTCTAGTTGTGGAGCAGAGGACATATAATATGTTACACATAACTGGTCTACATAGTAATACGTAATTTAGAGTTTTTTGGTAACACTCAGTTTAGATATACAATTCTTAAAGTATTGGTAAGATTGATTTTCTTTGAATCATCTTATTGATGTATCTATAGAAACTATAAGATGGTATTATGTGATTGATTACAAATGCACGTATATATTTTGACACTATTGGATGTCAATGATGTAAGAGAGATTTTGAAGCTAATTATGATGTTGTGGAGGACAATAGCAGGTTTTGAGTCTTTTCATGTCATTTAAATATAGATACGTGACGAATTGTAAATAATCTTAAATTTTGAGCATTACATAATCCTTTTGAAATGAAATAAAAAAAAATTATAAGAGAATATTTATTAAGCGTGGTACGTCATATGGAATAATTAGTGATATATTATTGATAGAACTTTTCGATATATATAGTTTTATAAATTCTATACATCATTTCCATTATGTTTAGAACACAATAATTTTGACCACTCATTCATTCAAATATATGACGTGTCATGTTCTCTAATTTTTTTTTTTTTTTTTTTTTCACGAAACCCACCCCTTGGTATTAATGCCTGGGGCCTGCATGCCCTTCCATTTGGTTTATCATACAATCCTTAGCAAAATTATGACTGAAGAAGTCGTCAACCTATTTCCACGTGACCAGTTCAACCCCCAAAAGTCTGGGATGTTTCTTCCAAGTTGTAAATTGACAACTCTTCTCGGAAAATTCAAATTGCACCTGTAATTTTTCATGTGATCAGAATCAGCTACAGGCATGCACCTATATTCCTAGTTTGCTGCCACTAGTTTTACGTTAGTCAAGAAGCAAACAATAATTGAATTACCATGAATGAAAACATTCCGGAACCGAGAAAAATAATAAGGATGTTAATAAAATGGGAAGCGAATTAATGTTGATAATAGTTACACCTGTATCTTCATTAGATATCCTTACTATATAACATAATGAGTATCTATATGAAATGGGTAAATTAAGTAAAGAGCTAACCAATTAAAAAACTATATTAATGATACAGGTATGCGCTACTTAAAACAGGAGGCCAAATAATTTGAAAGTAAAGTGAATCTAAAACATTTCCAAAGCGGAACTCACACAAATCCTTTTGTAAACTCAAATAAAATCTTATGTTCTATCCCGCTATTTGCTTGAACAAAAAACGGTTCGCTAAAATAAGAGAAAGGAAGAGAAGAAGGTTGCCCGATAGTTATTAGGTTTCAAACCCGATTATGTAAAGAAACTTCAAATCAGTTCGGGAAAAAAAAAAAAAAAAAAGAGTTGTGAAATATTGTATAAACTTAGCTATCTAAATTATGGAATCAAACTGTAAAAATAGGATCAATAGCTTTAAAACTTTAAAAAGCATCAATTGAGATGTACGAAAAGAGAGTCAAACACCCATTCTATTAATATGGTGAGTTATTTATTAACCCCCCAAAAAAAAAATATGGTGGGTTATTTAATTGTTTAGATTTATATACAACATGATTATGATTGGACTATTCATTTAATCCATCAATCAAACTTATCCATTTTGCTTCCATACTTATAAAATGGAAGCTAACGCATGCCAAGATAGCAAAAATATTAATATATTTACTAGGAATCCTATCTCTGTAAGACTTCTAAAATGTTTTGGATTCAAATAAAAGAAAAAAAAAATCCAATGAACAATAAGTAAATATTAAAAAATTAAAATTTACTTCTTTTTATTTTTCATTCAAGCTTTACTCAAGGTTCCATAAAACTAAATTAGAAACTAGAAAACGCAGTGCCCAACGTTGTTGAGAATTGGGATAAACATAGACCAAACTATGTTTATTCATGTACTTATCCTATCATTTATTCATGTCCATTTCTTCGCGTCAAGGCCATTACAAGCCAGCCAAGTTGTTTGTAAGCAACTTATAACCACACACATCGTAATCGTATGATATGACCGATTCTATCGAGTTCTAAATTATGCGGATGACTATTTGTCTTTTTTCCACCTTTTTCGTTGCAATTACGTGCTATTTTCTTTCGCATTATGTATCCATAAATGAATAAGCTAATTGAAAAGTACATCCAACAGACTTTGAGGAAAGACTTGGAACAAATGCTTTTCACTTATTAACAAGTTCCAAGATAGAACAATATCCACTATCACAAATCAGAGTAATGGCCTGATTACAAAATCTTCTCACGCTCTTCAAGTAACAAAAAATGATCTTCGGCCTTTCAGGACGTTTCATTTCTTGAGTTGCTTTTGATGTATTCATTTTGCCTTAGATCACAAAATCATATATAACATTATTATAAAATTTATGAATTATGGATTGTGAAACATTTATATGGTTGATTAGACTGGATGCAAATGTTAAATATTGTTAAAACAAATTGATAAATAGACCTTCTAAAAATATCAATAACATAAAGTGAAATTAATATTTTTCTATACTCAACTTTTATAGAAAGTAATTCTAATATGAAATATTTTGCTCCACAGCAAATCTTGACATTAGCTTCTAGAATAAACAGAAAACTAACTCATAATAATATGCTTTGGCCCCCTAAAAGAAAAAAAAAAGTAATTTAAGGTCCCATTTGTTTTAATGAAAATGTTTTTGAAGAAAATGTCATTTCATTTTTCCATGCTTGTTTAAAAAAAAATTGGACAATAAATGGAAAGCATTTTTCTTATTTTGGAAAATATTGACCCATTCATAGCTTATTTTTGAGAAAATAACTAATGGGATATAAAATAGTAAATAATTTTTTTCATCAATTTACGAGCTCATCCGCCAATCATTTACTAATTATTAATATTTTTTTAATTTTTGTCATTTGGGTAGATTTATTTCTTAATATAATAAATGTATTTTTTATTTTTTATATTTAAAATATATGAGTTACCTTGAAGTTAAATAAATAAAGCAAATCTATTTTAATAAATTAGCCAAACATTTAAAAATATGTTACCTTTCAAGGAAAAAAAAATTTATGAACAAATATTTTTTCTCAAAACAATTGGGCTTAATATGCCAATATATAACAATTAATGACATGACTATATCTAACCTGCAAATAATCATTTCAACTTTTGAGCCACACTGTAGATAGAAGAAATGTACGAGGCCATGGGTAAAAGAAATTACAATATGCAGGATGTAAATGGAATTCGTGAAACCTTTTTAAGATGCCTACCAATAGTGTATGTAGTAAGGTAGATCCGATTGTAGAGGTCAAACACATGTAGCGTGCATCCTATGCTATATATGACCTTACAGGAGTCCGTAATTGCATGAGCAAGGAATGACTAAGAGTGATACCGTAGGAAGGAGGAACAGACAATTTCAAGGAGCTCGAATACACTAGTGACAAGTGGAGAAGTTATATAGCATCAACCCTACTATGCTAGAGGAGAGGTTGTATGTTTTTCACTCTATTTGATCTTTTGTGGGGATATTTAGGCTGATGATGGCATTTTGGTTAATTTCTCGATCTCCTAAATGAGGAAGAGCTATAGGTTATTATAGAGCTTGACTTTTATTTATATCTATTGGATCACGTTGACCATCGACATGCAAGATAATCCTTCTAATAATGAATTTCTACATAGGCTTTTGGCCTATAGGAGGCATCTGGTGCATGACCTTGAGAAAGTTGAGAATGGATGAGTCTATCCAGTCTAATGATCCTTACTCTAAGCTCACCATGCCAAATCTCCCTTAGTCATCTCAACTTTATGGACATGATTCTCTAGGCTACCCTATCAAACCAAAGAGCCAAAAGCCAAATTTAGCCCTCTACAATGTATGGTTTTCAATTTTTAAATAACTAAATAAATATTTATGAATACCTTAAAGTGTAATAAACATTTTACTGTATCTATAAAATATGAATTTGTTGCTCTTTTTATTTATACATCATAAATCTTTAAACTTATATTTAAAATGTCATTTTCCTATTTCCTTCCTCTTTTATTTGTGTTCTTTTACAAGTTTTTATACACATGATCTAGGAAAATCAAAATATTTCAAATATTATTTGAGACTCAATTTACATCATTGAAAGCAACTATTGCACAAAAAAAATTTGTAGCTTTAGATTTATTAAAAGAAGAAAAAAAATGAGAATACAAGAAATTGTGTCAAAATAGTAGAGAAATCTAGAAGTAAATACAAAAGAGAGAGTGATTTAAAATTTGAATTTTCCTATACATTTAAAATAGAAAAGGTTTATTTCTATTAAAAATTTAGAAATAGTTTGGATATGATATGTTTTGCTTTTAGTTCTTTCTTAAAGTAAAGACACATTAGGTTTTTATTCTAATTTAAAAATATAATGATGTAAAGAGTAAAGATAGCAAAGGTACTTTGGCTTTAATAATATTATTATAAATAAATGATGATAGGTCTATAAGAGTAGCTTGCGCTAATCAAAGTTGAGCTTACTTCCTTAATGGACATTATTAGGCCTTAAATAAAGTAATTGTGTAAAAGTAGTTTCAATTTAGGAGAAGTTATATGCTAGTAGGTGTTGATCAAGATATGTTACTGAGGAGATGGTAAGAAAAAGGGCAGTCTTATCTTTATTAATAAGATATTCATGTAAACCTTCTAATTTTGCATATCCTAATATGATAATTATTAAAATATAACATAAAATTTTAAAAAGCTCAGAGAAAATGCCGCAAAGATCACTCCCCATTTTTTGCGATTTATGAATATTAAAAATGTGAACAATTTAATTATAGTTTGGAGATTAGAATCTTTACCACTAAAATTCTAAGATGCAAAATGTAACTTTATAACTTTTGACAATGACCAATAATAAATTGATTGTTACGATTCAGAAAACTTAAAAGAAATATACAACACCATCTTTACCCAAAGAGAAGTCTAAGGACTATAAGTAAGAAGTCACAAGAATACAGGGATTATGTTAAGAATGATTCCTTTTAGAGGTAAGTGATTCTACCTTCTTTTAGGTATCAATTTCAGTTGAATGAGACAATGTTTGATTGAGAACTGGAGAATAATAAATTTTACACTTATGATCATGAAAAGAAAGTAATATGCTAAGTATAAATTTATCCTTACTGTGAAGATTGTAATGTAATTGTTTGATTTAGAAGAAATATCAAGTTGATGAAATGATGAATATCATTAGAATTGGATTTCCAACTAAGAGATGATTATAGAAGTATCTTGTGTTAGTAGGTATAGGAATTTTATTTGAAGTTAAGGTTCAAATAGAATGAACAAGAGAAAACCTAGGAAGTTATGATTGTAAGTAAGTTAAGGTTTTAAATGAATATCAATCATCCTATGTTGTGATATTGGTGTGTTTGATCAAATATTACTTACTTAAAGAAAATTATCAAATGAGGAGATAATCAGTTCACCCATAAAAGGGAAATTAAACTAGGCTTGGATTCAAGTACTAGTTGCTTAAGAAGTTACCAAAAATTGAGTTTAGGATTAAGTGTTGATCATTAAAATATATTTAGATCAATAGTTATTAGCTAATGAAGACAATTGGCTAAGTGAACGGAAGATACCATGTCTATTTAGATGTATCTAAACTATGATCTTGGTGATATAAATGAGAAATTGTTGAATGAACAATAAAGGTAAGCTAGAACAAAGAGTGAGGTAACACCCTAAGAGCTTCAATGGCCAACTAAGAGGGCTATTGAGAGCATGGATTAGAAATAGACTGCAAAAATAAAAATTGCAAAGTCAAAATTCTAAAGTTTGGAACTCACTTGAAAAATCCTAGAATCTTAAATATTTTCCAAATGACCCTAGGAAATATCTATAGGTGTGAATCGCCTAAAAATTTGATAGGTTTAAAAGTAAGCCTTAGAATTAGTGACAATATCAAAACCCTAATTGGAAAATTCGATTTAGAACCATAAGAATCCTAAACATGAGCTAGTAAATCTAATATACTTAGAATATGCGTCCTATGAAATTAGTCAACAAAACCCTAGAGCTAATTACTTACGAAAGTGTGCCATTGTTAGTATGAACTAAATATTTGATAAATCATTTGATACAGTGAAATTGTTTTAGATGGTTGCAATGTCTAATTAAAGACACACAATTTGAGAAATGAAATAATATAATATTATAGTAATGTAGGCCGAGGTGATATTATAAAGTAAAACTAGGACTTTACTTAAATAAAGAAAATGTATGGTAACCCTTAGACTTTTTGGTGAACTTATATGTGAATTCTAGGGTTAGTGCTGGAACTCGAAACCTAAAACTGATTCAAGATAATTCTGAACCCTAGAAACCTTAAATGAGATTAGATAAAAATTCAATAACCCTATAATATTAGATGAATGAGGTAAAGCCTGAAACCCTAAAGTTAAATTGTTTAGTGAAAACATATCACCGTCAAATAATATAGAATATGATAACTTAATCGATATGGAAACCTTATGCTAAACACTTTCATTTATTGATCACTAATATACAAATCGAGATGATATATTTAAATAATATTTAAAAATAAAATAATATGAAATAAATTCTTTTAATATCATATTAAATTTATCAACAAAATTTCATCAATTGAACTAAGTATATCGCATAACCAAAACTTTACCGACTAGAAAATTGTCACACCAAATCAATTTTATGCATCAAGCTGGGAAGGAAATGTGTAGCCCTATACCTGTTATTTTGTTTTGTGAAGTTTATGTTCTTTACTTCTTATAATCTAACCTAACTTCATATATATATGTATGTATATGTATATGTACATATATCAACTAGAGCATATTGCTTATGATGTGTGTGATCCTTAAGCTTTAAATTTGTAATCTCATCAATTCTAGATCCACACAAGGCAGTGCACCTATCATGTAATATAGAAATTAACTGAGATATTGTCCTAAGGATCTATATGTAGCTACTAATGATAACTCGTTTACTATTATCTAGTCGAATCTATTGTAAGTTATATGCTAAACTTTCTACCAATTTCTAACTAAAAGCAATTCCAAAAGCCCTAGATGAATGATATGCACACTTTTCTAAAAAATAATCAATTCACAAACAATGCACCAAGTTTGATCAACCCTAGCTTCCCCATCCTTAAAGATGGATTCAATTGAATTGTTGGTTTCTCTCAAATGATAATTTTGATGATAACAAAAAGGAGTAAGTAATTACTAACATATTATGCAAAGAATACTTTAGAAAGTGTTTGGAAAAGATTTCAAGAACAAATGAGCTATCAGAAGGTTAATCAAAAAGTACTCCACTGGCTTTTTAAATTATCAGAAGGTTTGTCAGAAGGTCACCTGCAACATTTTTAAAAGAGTTACTAAACACGAATAGTGAGCTCTAAATTCGAATTTTTCTTTATGGATTTGATATTTTGAAGACCCATCTCCAATGTTGAGTATATTTGGGTAATATACTCAATGTGTTCCACAAAGTTTGTTCAATATCCATGGGGATTCAAATTTCGTTGGATTAAAATTCATTTTTTTAGAAAATTCAGTTTTAACAGCAAAGAAAACTACGTAACTTATAAGGTTCCATTTTCAATAGTTTATTCAAGTTTTTATTTGGGATATGGAAGACATGATCCAAATATGCAAGAAACTTATCTGATGATTATTTGGCTATACAAAGAAGTCAAAATTTGTGGAAAACACGATCTTTTTATTGCATGAACAGTACTAGACGAAGGAATATGTCAACAACGGTGATTTCAAATTCGAATTTCAAGTTCAAGATAATTATATTAGTTGTTGGAGATTTAAACTTATCCATTGGAGCAAGAATTTCGAGATAACAACAACAAAATCTCAAGTTATTCCAAATTTGCAGTTTTTGAAGAAAAATATAAGTTGATATTATGCACAGAATAAGGAGCAAAGTTTATCCAATTGATTTCCTAGCCGTTGCAAGATACAAAGATAAGTATACCCACCCAAGACAGAGAAAAGAAAGCACAATCACATGAAAAATAAGAGAAAACAAAGAGCCACGAATTTCCCTTGGATTTGAGCAAATTTACTATCATTCCATTTATCTTTTTTTGTTCGAAAATTTTGAGGACCCATACTTTATTTCCTCTTATCTAGATTTATTCATTTGATGAGAGGCTGAGAGTTACAAGTAGGCTCAGTAGATTGATTGCTTAGGAGAATCAAGCTGAGTGAATTGTAGCCAAAGAGAATTATCAAGAACATCTTGTAATTTAATTGATTTGATTGGATAGTGGAACACAACCGTGAGGAATACCGGGACCCTAGCTTGGAGCTAGAAGAGAGGATTGACACTCAAGGTGGAACCTCTATAATTCGACTTTGCACTCTCTATTCCCTTATCTCTCTTTAAATTCATGCAATTTTATTTGTTTTTCATAACTGTGATATATGCTCACAAGGTTGATCAGAGAGTAACTCACTTATATTTTCTTAATCAGAGAGTTAGTCAAAAGGTTTCTGGGAGTAAAAAGTTTGAATTGATATTTGATTTTTTCGTGAGCTTAAGCAAATCATTTTGATCTGAATTATTATTCAAAGTTTTTATTTGTTAAGTTTATTGTTTTAAAAAAGTTTCAAAGCCATTTTAGTTGAATAACCAAGTGGTGTGAAATTTATTCAAAAATTTTAAAAGTAAATTTTATAACCAATTCATCATCCCCCACCCCCCACCCCCCCCCCCCCCCCCCCCCCCCCCCCCCCCCCCCCCTATTGGTTATCTTTTCGAGACCAACATGAATGATTCTTGATCTTCAACTAGTAGGTTTCTTAATAATTAATTACCTTATTTAAGTCAATTAACCCCTAACCCTAATTGAAAAAGTGGGAATTTCTTCCTTCACAATTGTCAAATTAGAATTGCATGAAGATTACGAACCCTAAATGAAGAAAAAAATAATCTTCAAAGATAGAAAGTTGCAAAACCCTATTTCTAGGTGGATTACACAACTTCTTTGCCCATGAAGGATCTATCCCACTAATTGAAATCTTCTTCCTAATTAACGGGAATCAAGATTGTAATAACTCAGGCCTAAAATCAACACAATCAACAATATGAATCATGAATAAATTCAAAATCAAAACTTCATTCAATTGAAAGATAAATCAATACATGAAGGCTCGGGTTTCTGAAATCTAAGGCATAAGACAACTACTCTTCCATGAAGAGATTAATAACAATAATAATAACAATGGAAGAAAAAGGAAAGATCATGATGATAAAACCCTTGTGCCGGTGCTGTTTGCAAGTTATAGCACAAAATTCCCCTTCAAAAGCTGTTCCAAATGAGTTTCTAAAGTTTCTTGTATGTAATATAAGTGATTGGTTTCCAAAATAACAAAACAAGGCATGCATATATATAATTTGTCTTGTACATGAACCCTATACGACACATGTGCGTCAGGTAGTGTACTCATTAACTCAGTGCTTCTTTCCTATTTTGGCATATATATACGACCTATTATACACAACTCATGTATGTTGGGTCCTATACCCTGGAACCATGAATTTTTCTTCAAATTTTATCCTCCAAAAATACATTAGTGGTGTAAAATGACTAGTATATGGGCAGCAACTCCACCGAAGCTCCAAAACTCTCCAAATCTTGGCTTCTTTCATTAGTATTCCTTTGAAAAACCCAATTTTTCCATAATTGTCCCTGAAACACAAAATCAATTCAATATACATCCTTTTCTTCAATAGATCAATCAAATAGCATATGAAATATGCTTAATAAAGCACCAACAATAAAGCTGTCATGACACTTATCAAACTTCTTCACACTTAAACATTTACTTGTCCTCAAGCAAACAACTAAGGAAATTACGATCTATCATCATATATACTAAAAAATTTTCACAAGTATGAGTTCACATAGCATTCATTAATTCTTTTAGATCATAGCGACTCACCTTGTACTTACCACTTCACCTATAATATAAATGTAATTAGCATACTAGAATCAAAATTCCAATGCTAATCTAAGTAAGTCAAACTTTACCCTTATCATTTAACAAAAGATTCTAGAGTTACAAGGTAAACACAAATTCAAACATGAGTAAAAGGAACTTAGTTATACTTCACCACCAATTAACAAGTATATAAGCTCTTCAACCACTTCTCTAGGCATAATAACCAAGAAAGAAAGTACATGGCATCTATTATTCTGCTAGATATTTTTCTCTTTGATTGAAATCTCTCCAAAAAGAATTTTTTTTAATAGTCTTTAGAGGGGGAGGTTTAGCCTCTATCTTTTCAACTTCCTCCAGATAGATTTTTGCCCACTTCTTTTCGACTTAATTGTATTTATTTATTTTATATCAATTGTATATAAGACACTTGTTTAGCTAGTAGCGGAGTCAGACTTCGCTCTTTCGAGGGGCCAAAGGCCACCCATACTAACTAAGCTTTTCATATTCATTTAGCACGCCAATTGATTAAGCATTTTTTATGAGATTGTTGCAAAAGGATCACCAAGTGAAAAATTTCATTTGCCCCTTTCTCAAAATGTTAGAAGGGCTTTCAAAGTTTTTGAAAAGAAAATACTAAGTAAGCTTAGAAATACAACCATTTAACTTTCAATTAAGTACTTCGGTTCACTTCTAGACTCTAGATTCCATCATTAAATAACAAGTAAGATTAACCTACCTAGATTTCAACCATTTAATTTGAATGCTAATTTAAAGAATTTTTTTAAAGAATATTTTCAAGATTCATCAATTAATATCAAACTTTAAAACACAATGGCAAACATGTAAGTGGGGGAATTTTGAACAAGTTTAAATTCAATACAACATGTTATGCTCAATCAAGGACATAAAATACCTGTATTATTCAAGACCCAAATATTCCTTTGAAAGTTACCCCTTCCCCACACTTGATAGAGACATTGTCCTCAATATCTACCAACACAATCTCACAAAGGGAAAAAGAGATAAAGGAATAGGATAGAAGAAAAAGAAAATTAGAACTTCCCTAATGTAACATCAGATTCAGGGACATGTTGCTGGGATAAAATTGATTTCAGTACTAGAAGTGTCAAATGCTTATGAACCATCATTATATAAAAGAAAGAAAGAAACTAAAAAGGAAAAAAAAACAATGTTAACTTAACCTAAACATCCATCAAAAGCATCAGAAGCAGTACGAGTCTTCCTACTAAAGGGGTCTCCGAAAAACAAAATACAAGCCAGCAACATATAGTCTTCATCCGTGTTGTCGTCATCTTAAGCCTCCCCTTTATCATCTTCATCATTAGATGTAGCTTCAGGCTCTCTATCTTCTTCCTCTTCATCAGATTCAGCCACTTCCTTATCTGAGCTTGCTGGTTCAACCATTGGAGCTTTTCCTTTCCGATCAACCACAGGAGGCAGCTCATTCTCCTCATAAGTGGTCTTGTTGAGGAATCATAAGTTGGGGGGTTCTCTGGAGGTTTTGAAAGGCAACCATCAAATGTTTGGAGGAAACTCCAAACTGCTGACCTAAACTTTTTATTCTTTTTTCTACTCCTCTTTGTTTCTTTTCTTCTCCTCCTAGAATTCTTTCCTGAAAAGTTTCCAATCATTATCAAAATTCGATACCTGAGGAGTGGATGGACTTGCAGCTGGACAACTCAAAGGAGTTCTAGGATGTGTGGAGTAGTGTCTTGAACGAATTGGCTTTTTCCTGATCCTCTAAAGTCCTCAGTGTCTGAAAGGGCCATCTAATACTGGTTTGATGTCCATTTTGACTACATCATTTGAAGGCACCTTCCATAAATTCATTCCCTTCAACAATTAGGTGACATAACCTCCACAGAAAATCCCTTTAGTGTGGGTGTCAGTAGCTTGGCTGATGATGAATTGAGCCAGTTCAATACCCACATTAATCTTGTATCCTTTGGCAATGCTATACAAGCGTCCCAGCTCGAAGTTATTCACCACACCATTGCTACTTTTTTGTGCTCCAATGGTGTAAGAGAGGATGTGGTGAATAATCTTCATATTATCATCCAAAATGGAAGGCACCTTGGCCCTAGAAGGTTCATACTTGAGGTTATTTTGGCATAGCACTTGCCAATACCCTTGAGAATCATGATTTCTAGGTAGCCTAATTGAGAGTGCTCTGAACTCAACTAACTTGATTTCTTTGTTAGTGTATAATCCCATGTAATAGAAAAACTTAGCTAAAGTAATTTTACGCACCTCCTTGAAAGCTTGGAAAGTTAGAGTGTCATCAACTATAGATCTTCCATACTTTTCCTCATGCCTAAGAGTAGCAAGTACCTCTAGTGTAATGTCCTTGTAAGCGGGAGTGTTATAGCAAATAATTCTACCTACAGTCTAAGTTATAGCATCTCCGTAAGTTCCTCTTTCTTCCCATAATCAGCAAGCATCTCCCAGTTTAAATACAGATGAGCTCCAAAAGGTTTTCGTTTAAGGTGTTGCATTGTAGTCTTAGACCAAGAAGTTTTAGAAAGTAATAAGGTAGGCCTTCTTTGTGGTTGTGATTGAGATACTTTCTGTGTCTTTGTTAGAGTTGCTAAAGATGAGGCATGTTGAGCTTGTGATGCATGCCAAAGTGATCCAGGCCTTCTAACGGGTTGCTGAGGTCTCGCCATTCTTACATGAGTATATCTTATCATGATTGAGTACAATAGGTAAACAATAATTTAAAATGATGAAATGGACCACAAGAAGACCCAACAATCATGAAAGATGATTACACAAGCATTGGAGTGTAATTGAGTTGTATATACAAGAACTTCAAAGAACATGTGAATACACTAGTAAATGTATATGACTAGTGTAGGTGCAGTGTACAACCTGAAATTTGATAAATTGAAGTAACACGCATACAAACTCGTATTGATCATCACAATGGCCATTGAAATCATAATTATACCCCAATCATCACTAATTCCCTCATTTTATCATAAACCCTCAAAATTTCGCATAAACAAGGATGTGATTCACATGTCTGAGCATGAAATTCAACAAGACAAGTCATGCAACATGTTTAAGGATCATTTAATTGTGCAAAAATCACAAATGCCCCAATTTTTACAACATTCAAAATTCATGCATGAACCCTAGATCGATGTTAATCCATGGAATGCGCGTGGGATCTACGAATTTATAAGCCTAATCTCCATATCAAGCATGTCATCATGTGTAAAAGAACAAAAATCATCCACAACATCCATTACAACTCACTTCAACAACAAATCTAAACCCTAACCATAATTTCCGGCTCATGCGTAAAGGATAAAGGAAGGAATGGAGAGGAGAAAAAGGAAACTTAGATCACATACCTATCTTGGAGCTTGATGGAGATGCATGAATGGGATATAGAGATGTGGAGGAAGATAGGAGATGCATAAATGGGTGTGGAGGTGTGCTTGTATCGTAAAGGAAGAGAAGCAAGAAAGAAAAATGGGGAAAAATGAAGTGAATGTGTGTGTGTGTATTTATATGGTGGGGGTTTAATGTCTAGACTACCCTGATGTACATGGGTTGTGTACGTCAACTAGTGACTCTATAGAATTGAGTTACTATGTACACGACCCCTACACGAGTCATGAAGAACGATTCGTGACTCCATAGACTCTTGGAATTTTCAAACACAACATTCACAACACATACACGAGTCGTGTATAACCACTCGTGACCCTACAGAATGTTGGAAAACTGTACACTACCTCAATACACTAGTCATGTACACTGGTAGTGTACACTGGAAAAATTCAAGTGTTAAAAACTCCCTTAAATGATGATTTTCTTGAAATTGCATGACAAAGTTTACTTACCTATAACACTTAAAAAGTGTTTTTGTCACACCATAAGGGGTACCATAAACGTAACAGTAAACCATTCTCAATATTAAAGCTTAAGTATGACAACCTTAGCCACTCCCAAAAGCTTTGATATTAAGTGTAAGGCGTGCTCTCACAAATTTAGAAGACCATATGTGGAATTATGAAGCTTAAGAAGATATAATTACATATTAAGAAAAGAGGATTCATAATATTCATTTATTTATAACAATGATCTTACAATCTTAGGGACATTTCCCTTATTCACAAATCTATTATAAGAATATATGTACATCTTATCCAACACTAAACTTCATCTAGAATTTTCTTATCCAAAAGAAAATACCTGACTGCATGGTCCTCGTGGCCTCAACCACAAGTAAGGGGACTGTAAAATATATCTATAGGGGTATAAGCTAACAAGCTTAGTGAGAACTATTTCCATAAATAACTTCTTATAACAAGTATTCAAACAAGTTGTTTAAGCAAACAAATGAGATGCAACATACAAGTGGGAAAACAAGGCATATAGTTTTTCGGGAACTATATGTTGAATGGATTTAAGCCCTCCATTCGGGGTTTGGTGATACGTAACCTCAAAACAAGTAGTTTTAGTTAAAAAGATTTATGCTTTCGACCAATATCACTAAGCATATGAAGTCTACTTGAATTGAGCCTTGCTTTCAGATCTTCCGCCAAGCATTTCCTTAACGCAGCCAAGCAATCGCTTTCGGACACTCTGCCAAGTGTTGCTTTCGACTTGAGCTTATTATCCTTCTCACCCAAGGATAATAACCCAATGTAATGTGACTCACTTGATGGTATGCATGAATCCATTTATTTATGATATCATAACATTATTATCATCAGATTTAAGACAATCAAAGAATCTCATACAAATCAAGTGCTATACTAAAACAAACATTTAAATCAATTCCGGCCTCGATATTCTTAGGATTCCTTCAAAGAATTATTTTACATACATATCCATTTGTCTTTTCCTAACTCTAATGCAACTAAATTACAAGCACAACAAGTATAGCTTTTTAAGAAAATAAACTCACGATGCCATTTCGACTATTTTTCTATACGAATGAGTCGCTCACACAATCCTCCTAGTCGAAATAGTCTTTAGGGTACAGGTATCCTTCCTCGGAATCACCTAGCTAAAGAAAATACCCAAGATAAGTATTTATTGATAATTTTCTTGAATTTTGTCAAAACAAAGTTATGAGAACGTTAAAGTTCGTATAAAGGAGAGTTCCAATTTAAAATGGCCATAACTTGGTCATTTTAACTCGGAATCGCGCATATAATATATCGATTTCTACCTACTCGAAAAGATCTATTCAATTCTAAAACTATTTCTGTCAAACTAAACCATTTAGGCCCCAAAACAGTGGTGATGAAGTTTACCACGAATTTTCTAACTCAAAAACAACTTTGGTTCAATCATTCAAAATTTGTTTGATAAATACTTAGTTATCTATATAGTTGAAAAATTCTCTTTTTATAGTTACTTAGCTCATATTTTATTCATGATCAAGTGTTTGTTGTCCATTCATGTTTCTTGAGTAAAACAATATAAATTAAAAGTTTAGAAAACTATAGTTTATAAGAAATTCATTTTGTAATGAATACTTTGATTACTTTGTTTTCAAAGAATTACTTTATTTTGGCTTATTATTTTTTCTAGATGACTTTTGAAAAGTAAATTTTCTTCTTTTCTAAATTCTTGTGCTTATCCTATGTATGTTCTCCACAATCCTTCTTTGACTATCTATTTGAAAATATCTAAACTTAAAAATCCTCACTTCTTGCCCTTAAGGTTTTTGTTATGTTATGTTTTCATAGAAGTCATTTGTATCAAAAATCATTTTCTTTTGAAAAACAAAGTGGGATAATAAATAATTTACAGAGCTTTTCATAACAAAAGTAGTTTCTAAAATTGTAGTGGGTTCTTTAGTAACTTGAAAAGAAGTGACTTTATTTTTGTTAAATCATAGATTTTATACTTCACATAAACTTATTTCTAAGTGATAAAATCTCCTTTTTGTCAATTATTTTTAGAACTTAAAATTTTGGACAACAATTTAAATGAACATGATTTATGAAAAATAATAGCAAACAAAAATAACATAAATAATAAAGTCAAGTATTGGGAGTCTTAGCTTCTTCAAGACTCCCAAGACTCCTGGGACTAAGAAGTAGACTAGTCCCAAAAAAAATAAAATGAAAGAAAGAAAAATTTGTTTTGACTTGATGAGTACAAGTCTAAGAATAAAGACTAGTTTTAAATTAACAAGGAATAAATAAATTGCAATGAAATAAATAAATAAATTGCAATGAAATAAATAAATAAATTGCAAGTGAGCTTATATGCTCTAAAGAATATGCATATATATATATAGATAGATAATAATACTTAGATATAATAACAATAATAACAATATAAACATAAATAGATTTCCATGAACAAGAACAATACATGAACATAGTATAGCTTCCATAACATTTAGTCTTTGAAAACTCACACCATGGTCATGTAAAGTTACATGACATGAGAAAAAGAAAATATGGAAAAAGTTTACCTAAAGAAGGTTTTTGAAGTGGTTTTGGTCTTGTGTAGATAGAAAGTTGTTTTAGAATTATTTTGAGAGAGTTTTGGGATGATATTTGGAGAGAGTTTTGAGAAAAGAATTTGAGAGAGTTTTTGTAAGAAATTTGTGAGTAGTAATTGTGTGAAAAAAGTGAAAGAGGAGAGGGATATTTATAGAAAATGTGGAGTAATTTTTTAGTGATTTAAATAAAAGAAAAATAAAACAAAATTGAGGGAGAGGGAGAGGGGGTGTGCGCCGGCCATGAGAGAAGGGAGAGAGAGTGTGTTTTATTTTTTTTGTATTTTTGTTGATTTAATGAAGTAATAAGTAAGGTAGATGTGAAATAAAGTTATGGGAAAGGTAAAAGTAAAGGTTATAGGTTATGGTGTTTGTAAGAGTAGGTGTAAGAAAAAGTAGAGATAAAAGAATAGTGTGGAATAATAATGAATAGTGTAATAAAGTAGATATGACTAATAAAGTACGGTAGTAGAAAATACGCGTATAATTGCGATATCTGTTATTTTTACTTGTCGAAAAATTATAAAACTGATATTTTTGAAAACCTTATATTTTTACGAGTCTTACGGTATATTCAGAATATTTTTACTATTCCTAGATCCAGGACACATTTTTCAAGAACTGTATCTGATCGGGTTCGAAACGAGTTGCGGTTTCACTGATCTGATCTTTTTAGGCTTCTTTGGGTAATTACGCACTATTCTATATTCCAAACTCCTACTTACTTTTACCGAGTTGCTTATTCGGGATTGCCGGACTTAAACTATTACGTCTAACTAGGGTTTTGTTGACATTAGAGTTCCGGTTGACCTCTAGATTAGGGTTTTAGGCTAAACCGATTACAAAAATTTTGGGGTTTGCAGTTTTTATCCTTCAAAATTTTTAGGGTGATTTTCTTCCCACACTTAGCTTGAAAACACCATTTTCCCACTTGATATTGCTTCAAAACCTTTACAATTGTGCAAATATATATATATATTAAACAAAAAAATTATACAAGAAAAAGGGAAAAGAAAGGAAACCTACTATTCTATTTTACATATAGGTTCACAAAAGCTAGTTGGTTAGTGGTTAGAGTCTAAACTCCTCCTGGCCTTCAATTCCTGCATTATTCCCCATATAAAGCTTCACTCTTTAGCCATTCACTTTAAAAGTACCATGTTCCGAATGTTCTAACTCCACGGCCCCATGTGGAAAGATTTGCTTGACCAAAAAAGGACCGCACCACCTGGACGTTTGTAAACCCTAAGGTTTTACGATCGGTTAAGCTTAAACTCTAATTAAAAGGTCAACTAGAAACCTTAAAGTCAACAAAACCCTAGTTAGACGTAATAGTTTTAAGTTCGATAATCCCGCATTTGTAACCCTAAGAGAGTAAGTATAAGATTAGTAGGTAGACTAGTTCATAATAACATAAGAGCAATTCGTTTTAAACCCGATCATATACAGTTTTTGAAAAACGTGTCATGAGACTCGGAATAGTAAAAAAATTCTTAATATACTGTTAGACTCATAAAAACATAAGGTTTTCAAAAATGTCAGTTTTAGAATTTTTCGGTAACTAAAATATCAGATATCGCACTTATATGCATATTTTCTTATTACCGGTATTTTGTTAGTCATATCTACTTTACATTGCACTATTGATTACTATTCTACACTATTCATCTATCTCTACTTTATCTACTACCTACTTTTACACTTTACATACCTATGTTTCTTACTTTTTACCTTTCTCATACACTTTATATCACATCTATCTTACATATTATTACACTTAATTAACAAAAATACAAAAAAATAAAAATAAAACTCCTCCTTCTCTTTCTCAAGAAGGTCGGCGCCCCTCTCTCTTCTTTCACTCATATATTTTTCTTTTTTCCATTTATTTTAATCACACAATTTTCACTTCTCATTCCCTATAAATACACCCCTCTTCTTTCATTTCTTTCACACTTCATCCACTCACAAATTTACTATCAAAACTCTCTAAAATTTTTCTCCCTAAACTCTCTCCAAATTCTCTCTCAAATTTCCTCTTTACATACTCTCAAAATTCTCTCAAGTTCTTACCAACACCAACACTTTCTTCATTATTATTTATCTTTTAGGTAATAAATCTTCTTCATATTACTTCTACTATGTCATGTAACTTTACATGACCATGGTGTGAGTTTTCTAAACTTATTATTATGGAAGTTATACTATGTTCATGTATTGTTCCTGTTCATGAATATCCTTTGCTATATTTTTTTTGTTGTTATTATACTTTGCTCATATTATTGTTGTTATTATGCTAACTTCTTATTTATATCTAACTAAATATATTTATGTATCTATATATATTCTTTAGAGCAGATAAGCTCACTCATTATTTATGTATTTTTATGCTTTGCAATTTATTTAATTATTTCATGCTATTTTAAGAGTAATCTTTCTAGTCTTAGACTTGTCCTTATCAAGTTAAAACAATTTTCTTTTCTTTTCGGACTAGTCCATTTCTTAGTCCGAGAGCCTTGATTCAAAGCTAAGACTCTCAATACTTAACTTATATTATCTTGCTTATTATTTTGTTGCTATAATTTTGTTTGTTATTATTCTCATATCCATACAAAATAAAGGTTGTTGTCTAAACCACAAAGTTTAAACTATACTTTTTGCAAAAAACATTTCTTTAAAATGCGTTAATTTTGTGAAAGTAATAAATATAGATTATATTCTATCTTTGGCTATTTCCTTTTCAAATATTTAGGTTTATCCAACACATCCCAGCTCTACATTGCTATCTGATACTCCACCTACTATAACCAATAAATAAATTATCTATGGTGAAAACAAGAATCATTATTCTGTTGACTATGTGATTCTTTTATTTGACTTTTATTATGGATGCTATACACGAATCAATATTATTTTAAAAAGGTAAGGGAAAAAAAAATATAGATCTTCTCAATGTACATATTACGATAATATATATTCCCTTCTTATGCATATGTTCCTACCATATTTTACTAAGGTATTTGATTCTTTGTCTTATATATATAACTAGAATGTTTATTCTCTTGTCATGTATAAATAATTACAGGGTAGATTACTTGCTTTAAGTGGAGAATACGCAGCTGGACAAGAGCCTTTTGCGGCCTCCTTTTCTCCAAATTGCTGGCGTGAATGGCAAGGAAAACAAGGGTAGGAGAAAAATTAAAAATGTGGGACACTTGAGAATTATATTTTTGGAATGGGAAGGGTTATTTGTTGATTGAAGGAGTAGGGGGCTGTGTCAGTTATATCAGCTGCAAGAGGATACATGTATATTAAAATAAAAGGAAGATTGTTGCCGCATGTAATTGGAGTATGGGATGAGTTGGTATGAACATTTATAGGTGCGTGTGTATGGCTTAGTCGTTGGGAAAAAAGGGACAGAAGGAAAGTTTGCAAAGCAAATTAGAGTACGTTTCGATGATTTTTAAAATGTCCAAATTTAAAAGTGAGGAGAGGGACATTCCAGCTAAAGAAAAGGAAAAAAGAAAAAAAAAGAGTGAGAAAGGAGATAGAATTGAATAAAATAATAATGATAACATGAAGTTGATATTTCCATATCTTAAGTGTGTATAGCAGGGAAATGGAATGGTATTACCTTCCTGCCAAGCCCAAATCATAAGGATTAAGCCTAGGTGTACTTCTATTACTTAAATTGAGGATGTCCACTAGCTAATGTCTTCCATGAGGGGTTAAGGGGGAAGGGAAAGTATGTTATGGGCTGAGGAAAAATAATAGCTTATTTTAGTTGATTCGTAATTGTTTTGTTATGTGGAGACTAGTTAAAATTAGAAGAGTTTTATAGTTTAAGAGTTGCATGTCAGAGTTGTCTTATGTGCCAATGTTGCATAAGTCAGGTCAAATATATTCAAATTTTCTTTCTAGATTTTTATTGAAGCATTTGGAGTTGAAATTGACTAATTTTAATTGATACAGACTCATTATGCAGGTAAGACTTGAATTTGTTTAATTTCGTTACGCAATTTAAGTTTAAGTGGGTTTTGATGTGTTCCTTTATTTTAATTTGATGACTTGAAGTCTACTTGAGATATTTTCTCTTGATATGGGATTGATCCTCGAGTAGAGTTTATATGCAATAAATATTATTTTATGCAATTGCAGTTTAACGATCATATTCTATATGTTTTTAAATGTTCGTTTAAATAGATAGGTAGCATATTGGTTACTTTGTTGTCTATTGCAATTATCAAGGCTATTTGAGTTAGGTTTAAGTATCAACGATTAGGTGATTGATCCTACTAATTTGAGTTTGGTTTCTAAAATCGAATTTACAATCAAGTAGATTCACCAAGTCGATAATCAATATTTTTATATGTTTACAATTTTTTCTAAACTACTAGAAATTTAGTGATGGAATATGAGAATTTTATTTTATTTTTTAATGTGTAGATATATTTTATATTTTACTGAATTTTGCATGGGACATGACATGCTTATCTCCCCAGACTTCTTTTATTGATTATAAGTACATACACGCACACACATACGTATATTCTCCTTAGAATGTGGTTTTCAATCTTAATTCTTACTTATTAACATTTGTTTTTACTTAATATTTATAAATATTATATTTATTATTATTTTGTTTGGTTTTATATTCATTTTCAATTATTAATGTTAAGATTTTATGACTTCCATAAAATTAACTTAGTGATCAAACAATAGATTTTTATTTATTTAGTTATTTATTTTGTTTTCCCTGTTCCTTTCGGTGTTTACGTATTATATTGCCTACACCCATCAACCTGTGGATCTATCAAATTCTCTACTGACAATCGACTTGTAGCAGAATCATGAAATCATTTATATATTATTGTTTTACAATTATGTAAAATAGTTGAACCGTGTTTTAAGATCTCATAAAGTTTTGAGGTCTAAGATCACCTTTAGATGTATTTAGATATAGGCGTGGTTCGGTCCTGATGTGCTTCTAGAACCGGAACTGGACTAGTTGGCTGGTTCTAGAACCGGTTATGGAACCGTTGGATTCACGGTTCCTAGACGGTTCTTTGGCCTAGAATTGGTGGAACTGGTGGTTCCATATGGTTTCAATATTTAATATGTTATTATCAACAACACAAATAAACATAGCTTAAAATCATACATAATTAATTTAAATAAACTTCTCCTAAAAGCAAAATTCATTTTCTTAATATTATGAAACTATTTTATGCATTGTAATTTTTTTCTAGAGTATTTTAAAATATCATAATACTAACTATAATTGATATTAAGTGTGTTTGTATACATATAAATGTGCATTCAAAATAAATTTTTAAAGATTTTAGTTAAATAATTTAATACTTTTAGATCCAATAATTATTTTGACTTTAAAATTTATTTTATTAAAAATTAAAATTTATTTTTTCTTATTTTTTTTAAAAGACGGTTCCGGGATTCCAAAACTGGAACTGGGAACTGACGGTTCTATGGAACCGGACCGAAACTATAAGAGACTGTTCCGGTTTCGGTCCCTCAATTTTAAGACCTAGAACCAGCGGTTTTGGTTCCAGTTCAGCTCGGTTCGGAACCACGACGATCTCTAGATGTATTTTAGTTAAAACTTGACTACCTTTGACTATAGTTAAATTATTACTTTCTTTACTGTTCTAAATATTTTCCGAATATAGCAACCTCCTTTTTGAGTCTTCGCAAATAAGGATTAGTCATTTATTGTTTGTTTAATGCTTTTCAGTTTTAGTTTACGTAATCGATCAAATATTTAATTTATAATTTTACCGCATGTGTATATACATATATATAGATCTATTAAATAATCCATCAACTATGATCTTAGATATATTTAATTATAGGAATATATTGTTTTAAGGTTATGGGAAATGTTTATGGTTTTTGAAAGTTGCACTTTTATGACTTGAAATTATCTTTATATTTTAAGGCTAGGACTACTGGTAAATATTTTATTTTTGTGGGTTTCATGGGTACTGCAACCTTCTTACTCTTTTTAAACAATAGAAGATTTTAAACAAGCCTATATTAATATTTAAATTGCGAGAAGAGGAAGAAAAAGAGAAAGAATTGGGATCGATTTATTTATTTTTATTTTTTAAGTTATAATTATATATGTTTTATTTGCATTGAAAATATGAAAATATTGCAGATTCCTATCAACTAAATCACCAACGACAAATTGATAGTTATAGTATTGATTATTCCTAGACATAAGAAGAAGGAAAAAAAAATTCCAAGGGGTAACAAATCCATAAATAATTATTCATTATAAGATTTGTGAAAATTTCAAAGGATTACAGAAGCCATGTTGGATCAATTGCTTTGAATGAGTGCCTAAGGACTAGTAGTAGAGGATCATGGAGACCTACAAAGTATTCCCTAACCCTTATCACAGAGGACATAAATACGTTTTATGTATGGTTTCTGGATGATCATACACACTTGTTGTTTCACATGTTTGATGCATGAGTATGCTTGAACTAATAAACTTGTTTATTTATGCTTGTTTGGTGCGAGTGAAGAAAAATATCTCACTAAGTTGGATGTAGCTTATCCCCAATAATTTGCTTTTGTAAGAAAATCAAAAGCCAAGATTGAGATAGGATTCGAGTGCTGGGAGTACTAAAGATGAAGCCAAGTTAGTTGGAGGATTTGAAAAATTATAGACTAGACATAGTTGAGAGAAAGATTTAGAACATGATTTCTTTTTCATAAATTGTCTTTTCCCTTTAGTAATTTTTATGTAGTTAAAAGATAGGCTTAAATTTACCTTATCTTATCTTTTGATAGGATATTCAATCTCTATATTCCTTTTGGTCCATGGAAATATTAGTGTCTAAAACAATTTTCATAATAATTGTATATATATGTATAACATAGTGAGAGAATAATTAACTAGAGTCTTGCAAACTTTTACTTGTAAGGCAGTCCTCATATTATGGGTACACACGTGATTTGATCACTTTAGGACAATCTTACTATGCCCCCTATCTACAATTCCCATTTATTTTTAATAAAACTATTTTCTTTCGCTATCCCGAATAGTAGAATTTTAGGATAGCCTATCTTTTTAATTAAATTATGGGGAAGTTGCAAATTATTCATCTAAACTTTCAACTTAATGTGGATTTATCTCATATACTTTCAAAGTATACCTTTTGACCTCTTAAACATTTATATATAGCACAATTAAAATTAACATTTTTCAATTAAAAAAATAGGGATGCAAATTAATGCCTCAAACTTTCACCTGTGTATAAATTTACCCTATAAACTTTTATCTATATATGAATTTACGTTCAAACTTTCAAAGTGCAAATGGATTTGCTAATTGTCCTTAACTATAGCAGCTATTGAAAGTTTTAAGTGGTCAAAAAGTGTACTTCGAAAGTTGGGGAGTAATCCACACTTAGACAAAACTTCGAAGAGTGATTTTGCAATTTTCTTTTAAAGATTCCATTTCATTATCATGAACACAATTTTGGACAAATCACACATAAATCTCATTAATTTCTCTTTGCCTGTAATTTTCATTTACAATATGTTAAACTATTTTTTTTTTTGGTACTCTATTTTCTAAATTAAATTATTCCCTTTCATCACTCCTAGGAATAAAATTTAGGATGAACTAGACATAATCTCTTTAATTTCGCCTTTTACAGGCATTTTAGAATTGTTTATATTTTTTAATTAAATTTTACCACCTCATCGTCAGGAATATAATTTGATTGTTATTTTCATTTTTAGTTTTTTGTTTATTCTTAGAGATGTAGTATCTTTCCATGAAGACTTTATTTATTTTAATGAAAATTATAATTTATAATGCCTACAATCTATATTAATGGGACAATGAGACTTAGATAGGTGACTATATGTAGAAATTCAATGCCGTTACATCAAAAATCTTCCATTATAATTCTTATGTTATAGTTATAATTTCTCCATTATATTTAAAAATATATAAGGATGAAAATACCAGTATGTTCTAAATATTGAGGTATAAATAATTAACTTTATTGATATTGAAAAAAACAAATTTGTTGATAGACTACAATTTTGAGATTTTATAATTGATAATTATGGTAAATTTTATAACCAAGAGAAACTGAGAAGAGTTAAATGATCCTTCAAGGATATCTAAATTATTTAAGTGGTTGGAAATAATATTTTAATGTCTTTTTTAATTTCTTTTAAATACCCCTAAATATATTATAAAAACCTATGAAAACTTAATTTAATTTAATTTATATTAAACTTGAAAAATAAATCATAATAACGCATTGCACGATTACATTATTGAAGGTCATCACCACCACGTAATGAATTGGTAGGTTGCTATCATGGAGGGTCTTCACATACCATGGAATCTACCAATAGGAACTACACCGTCTTGATGAATATACCTATTGTTTAGAGACACACTAGTGTTATTATCTAGGGAATTGACCATCTTTAGAAAAATATATTATTTACTTAAAACTATATAAAGGAAAATGAACTTTTCTTGGTTAGGTTTAGGTCTCAAAAGCAGGGTTTTCTTAGAAGTTGACGATGGTGGGAAATGAACTTTTCTTGGTAGATTTTCAATTTTATGGTTCATTTTAAGAAATTTCTTTAGCATCACTTTATCTTGCAATCATGAACATAATACAAAAGATATTCCACAATTTTATAGAAGTGATTTGATTTCTTACGTACTTAAAGTGAAACATTTCTTGGACTTTTACCATGTAGAGTAACAATATTATGCAAAGTTAGTATGTTTTGTTATGCAAGATTTAGCTAATATGTGTCGTAAATGTTTGGATGAATTCAACAACTATAAATCATCGAATAATTTCGTCAAGGCATTCATAATATGTCTTAGGCCTTTTGAGTATGATTGGCAAGAGTGAATATGATGGAGGAGAGGGTACTGATATTGAAGTCAATGACAAGCATATAATGCATGAGATTTTAGAATATCACACGTGTTGTTTTGAAGAATTTAAGGACGTACTAGTTACATCTAGGCATGATATTATGGTGAATGTTGAAAATCCGGGAAGATATCTTTCCAAAACATTATTTTTATGAAGGAACAAGAACCTCAATGCACTACAAATAAGTCCAGTTTGACTAGAGAAATCATTCTGGTTAGAGATGCTTCAATACTAGGAAGGTCAGTGAACAACATAGTGATATTCTATATTTTATGTAAATAGTATATGCACAAGTGGACAGGGAGTATATCTTATTCATCCTTCAAAATCAGATAATTATTTATGATTTTGATGGCTAGCTTAAAAAGATTTTTCTCATCAAATCACTACTACTACTAGCAATTTTGCTTTACAACATAAATTGGACAGCCATAGTTTATTATGTGCTATCCAATCATCACAACAACTATCACAATACAATGTGTGGGATGTGATGTGAATCCAAGGGGGTCAAAATCTATTTTTCTTCAACAATTGGGGTTCCTATCTCTTTTTATGGTTTTCATAAATAATGAAAATCGAAAGGATATGGATGAAATCATAATTCGCTATGACTCACAAATCACAAAATCAAACTGGATCGTAATAAGAATCGTAATTCGATAGGTTCCACGAATTACAAAACCAATCACTGGTAAAAAGAATCTAATGATTCAATCAACAAGAATGAATAAAGAAAATTCAACTTTCAATATTCATAAAAGCTTTGCGATAACATGCAAACCAAGTTCTTATAATCAAGAACTCACATGAACTCTTGCAAAGGAGAAACTCTCAATAGAGAAATAACATAAAACTTCTATATTATAAAACTAAACAAAAGACCTATACATAATAATAACAAAAGAAGACAAAAAGACACAAAATAATAATTAACTTCGTATCATGAAGAAGACAAAAAGACATAAAATAATAATTAACTCTATATCATGAAGGTTGGCAGCTTAGATCTTAACAATGACAGCTTATAATATCAACACGGGCAATGTAGGCTTCGGAGTTTAGAATTCGCATTCTATGATGTTTCAACACCGGTGAAAGGTCGACGGTGCATCTCGCTAAGCTGGCAGCATCTGGTTTCAAAGCCGGCAGTGTATGGTTGGCGTATATGCTCCTGCAATATCTGACAGCTTCATTCTTCCTTATAGAATCCACAAGCTTTGATACTCCATTATTAAATTGAGTTTGTCCAAGATTTTTGAAGCTTGATCTTTCCTTGAAGTCAAATTAGATTGCACTTGATGCGTTTGCATTAGGATGACTTAGACATTTAGTCCTCCAATCAATTTTTTTTTTTTTTTTTTTTTAGTAGAGCATCAAGAAGCAACACAAATTTTGTGAACTCTACTATTGTCTTTCAATAAGAGATGTTGAATCAGTACAAAGCTACTCTATGGAATGCACAAGTTAAGAGGAAGCAATTGGTAGAAAAGCATATGATTGATCTTTATTTTACTCCTGGATATCTAATGTTTGTAAACTTACCAAGTTACAAACAATGATAAACTCATTAGGGTCATTATCTACAAGCAACAAACGCTTTTCTAAACCGGAAATTTTGTTTATACAAATTAAAGATACTTTTTATCAACAAGAGTTGCAAGAAAAGCTTAAACTATATCACATACTGAACTATACGTCAAGAAGCATGTCAAAATCATCATATTATCCAGCCACTGGTTATTACAACAAACCAACATGCAACCAATATTTTTTTTTATTCCAAATAAGCCCTACAACCAACATAAATACTGATATAGATAGTTGATTTTTCTTTGGGAGAATTAGATACATGAGAGCAAGACAACAAATTGGACAAGGTTGATTTTTAAGAAGGGGAGAAATTGTTAAAACTCAAATATGTACAAGGAACAAGAAACAATCAATGGTTCAACAGAACAACTAATAAACAATTATAATAACATATTATAGTTGTAATAGTTGAGATAGTTGATAGTTATAATAGAAATTGTGACCTTAATACTTGTACATAACTGATCTTTAAATAGTGAACAAGTGAACAAAGAAAGGGATACTAATTTTACATCCCTAAATCAGATCAATCTTATGATTGAGCCACAGGAGAGTGGCATCTCGGATCTACTAGTTCTTTAGTCATCAAACACCTGCATAAACACATAAATACATTAGAAGAAAGGAAACCACGATTGAGAGGAAAATACAAGAGAAAAGATGAGAGACTTATCAAGATAATAACAATAGGAGGTTTTAGAAGAATTAAGGCATGTTGCTAGGTGGTGAACTATAAGAAACGGGTTGGGATTGCTAGGTTAATTGAGTTTGTGTTCTAACATTTTCAAACATGCCCCTGGAACATACCCAACATATTCACCATATAAATTTAAAGAGGGATTTGAACAAACTCAAGAAAAGGATGGGTAGGAATAACCCGTGTATCTAAGCCAAACACCACATGCATGGATTATAATTCAACTTAAGACATTTGTAGAGAGCACACTTGAGAATCGTCATGTTTTATGGTTATGTATTTGTCAATTTCATGCAAATTTACCCTACCTATTTAAAGCTTCATTGAGTAATTGAGAAGGAACTTTCTGAGAGAATTAGGGAGAACTTTTGATCACTTAGAGGCTAAGAAAGCAAGTGTAAGAGACCAATAGTTCTCTATTCAAAATTTCAAGATTAAGAAGGGTTTAGTTATGAGTTTTATAAATTTATATTCTTCTTTGGCTTTCATTATAATTTTTAGTGAAGAACATGTGTGTAATACCTAAGCATGATGAACCCTAGGAGGACTATGTGATCAATTTTTGTTTCTTTTTTTTTAATAAAATTATTCTTTTCTAATATCTAATAATTGTGAACAACTCCTTTCGTTTCTGCTTATTTATTCATATGTGTGAATAGATTTGCATGATTAGATAGATCTACATGAATAAAAGAAGTGATACACAATTTTAAAAATAAGACAATCTCGACCAAATAATGGAATTCATAAAACAATCTGTAATTTTAGGAGTTTTAATTAAGAAAAAAATTCTAATTAATCGACCTAAGGTTGGATATTAATAATTTCAATAGATCTATAAAAATAATCTAAAATTTCACCTAGTTCAAGAGTTGATAAGGAGTTTGAAGGTATTTCAATGTCATGTAGGCAATCTTAGCAGAATGTAGCTGCTAGGTATTGTTTGTGAAAGCTTTGTAAATCTTGACGATTGCTCTTGCATATTTTTGCTACTAGATTAGTTATTTTAGTTTCTTTAGTTTTAATATTAAAATTATTAGTTCTTGATCACTTGAATTTAGCACTTAAATAATAGGGAATAACTTATTACCAGTGCTCGTTCATCGTCTTTGTTAATGCTGTAGATAAGTCAAGTCAAAACGATATAGTATAAAGTTTGAATTTGACTAAAGCTTCGACCAAGGTTAAAATTTTAACCTCGAGTCCATATTGATATAAAACGTACTACATAAGCTCGACATCAACAATTTCAATTTCAAATAATTTATTAAATGATTAAATGTATATTCACTTTTTTATAAAATTATCAAAATAATAATTAAATCAAATTTTAAATCTAGATCTTCAATTTATTCATCAATTACCACATGAATCATGTATAAATCAAAAAAATCAAAATCATATTATCATTATATATATATAAATGGCTCACATACATATAATTTTAATGAAAAATTAAATGAAATATTATATCTAAGACTAAATCATCAATCATCATGCAAAATATCAACAAATACTCAATCAAAACACACACACACACATATCAATCAATAAGATTTTGCTTATCAGAAATACAAAATTTTCAACTGAAACATTTGATAAGATCTACTTAGTGAATATTCTAATATTAACTTTCTTAATTAATCTCCAATTTGATCTTCAATTCTTCCTCTAAAATTAGAGATGGGATGAGAGATTAACTAAGGAATTAATGGAATTGAAATAGGAATTTAGGTAGATAATTACTTAACTTGATTTTAGATATTGTGTAATGAAGATTGAGAGGAATTTGAGTGAAATTGAGAGGAAAGGAGAGATGGCTGATGTTTGAATTTTTGGATAAAAAAGAAAAGATTGTGTAAATTTGATGATGAAAGAGGAGAGAGAATTAGGCTTGTCTAGGTACAAGATGCAAAATTTTACATATAAAGGTAAATGACCAAAATACCCTTGGATATTTTTAGTTGTAAAGAATATGGGTTCAAAACAGTGTAGGTAGTGTGTTCAGGATTTGATTAGACATGGATTGGTTTAGTGAACTCAATTTTTTTTTCTTTGGCCAAAATGGATGATTTTCATTCAATAGAACATAATTACAACAATTGTATCAACTGTTGTAAGTAAAACAAATCCCACGTAGAGGATAGGAACTCACCCTATTTGTAAGTAAAACAAATCCCACGTAGGGGATAGGACAATCCTAAGATATAATGGAAATAAAAGAAAACACAAAAACAAAGGGGATAGGACAATCCTATGTAGATAATGGAAATAAAAGAAAACACAAAAACAAAGACAACAAAACAAGAAAAAAAATCCACTTATTTAAAAATTTTTGTTAAATATTAGTCAACCACACAATCTTCAATTTGATCAAACCTATTTAAAAGTAGACTTACGGTAGTGGAATCATGATGTTGCTAGTTAATGATGATGGAAGTGATAAAAGAGACAACAAATTTACGATCAAAAGTGGTAGATTTACAAATATTAATATATTGGTAATGATGGATCTGCAGATTTTAGATTAGAAAATTTTGCATGTGATGATGTGTTGTGTATTTTGTATCGATGCCTATTTTTCCCTTGCATGTGTATTTTGATTGAAAAAGCAATAATTTAGATGATCTGAATTAGGATGAAGTTTAGCATTGAAATTTAGGTAAATAAGGTCAATTAGTATATTTATAAATATTTTGGGATAATTTGGTGATATAAAATATGTATTGAATTTATTTAGATTTCTAATCTCAAATCAATTCTTATGCTATATCAATTTAGCTAATTAATTCGACCTGTTTAATTTAAATTAAATTAAAAAATATGCCTGAGGTTCATATTTGTTTAATTTACTAAACTAATTAATTTAATTATTAAACAAATTCAAAGCAAAATTTAAATTTTCCGTATTTTCATATTAAGTTAATACTTCTTCCCTATTTTGGCTTAGCAACTTTAGGGACATTTCAATATGCTTCTTATAATATATGTATATATATATCCTTTTTAAAAAATTAAATTGGTTCGAGGATAGGAGGAGGCCGAGACCTGGAAACCCTCCTAGACCTACCCTTTGATACTCTTGCCTATATGTACATAATTGATTGTTGATTGCGATATAGACGTACGCACATCGGCCAGCTTTGAGCCTGGCCAAAAAAAAAAAACAATACATAAACATAACACGACCTTGTTTCTTTTATAGATTTCAGCTCCAAATCATGATCAATTAATTTCATATTGAAATTTTCTCTTATAAAATAAATAATCGGATTCGTATGAGTGGTTCAGTAGATATATATTCCGTTTCGTTTGATTAAAAGATTAGGTATTTACCAGAAGTAATACAACCAAATAAATTATTTACTTTTTTTTTAATATTCTCAGTTTCTTCACGTTGTTTTTCATTTTATTTTTCAAAATAAAATCAAATTTTTAATGAAATTCTGTTGTCTGTCGATGCCTTGCTAATGCAGTACGTCGTCTCTATACAGTGTGGTCAGAAAGATATTTAGATAATTTATACATTGTTTTACGATTTGATTTTCACAATTTAAAATATCACAATTCAGTCATAAGAACACACAAAAAATTAATAAATAAAAACCTTTTGGAATGTCATTTGATAATTCTCTCTCTATCGAATAAAAATTTCAAATGATCTATATTCCGCAATGTTACAGACATTTATAAAAGCTAAATAGAGGATAAAAGCAAATGTTAATGTGTCTTGTGCAATATTCAATAAGTACTACACCACACCTTTGTACACACATTATGTATAAATATTAATAAAATATTAACATACATATTAAATAAAATTATAGTTATCAAAACAATTACTTTTCAAACTTTACAGATGTTATACATATTTATCAATATTTCATTGATACAGAAAAATCTTTTTAAAATGTCAGATGACTTTAGCCCTAGCCCTTCTTCCACCCCAAAATAAAATAATAATAATTAATAAATAAATAAAAGAATAGGATGACGCGTAGGAAATATGGACACTACACAGAAATGGTCTGGTTTTAAGCATTATAAAAGCGGGTAAAGCGGTCGTGGGAGCTTCAGACTTGTCTTAGATTTGCATCTTAGTTTAACACCAGCTGATTCTTCCAGAACCTAGCAATGTCTGATCCAGCATGTTCTCAACTCCTTCGCTTCGTGGTCATGTCATACATCTGTCTTGTAGTCGGGTTTGCTTCCACAAACCATGCGTTCTTGTCTTCTGAAATGGAAGCACTCTTGAAATGGAGAGCTAGTCTTCACAACCAAAGCCAATATGTCCTTTTTTCATGGACTAGAAGAAGCAGTCCTTGCAGCAATTGGCTCGGAATAACCTGCAATCCCCAAAATCAAAGTATTACTGGAATAGATATTTCAGGTCATCGTTTGCAGGGCACTTTGAAAGAATTTAACTTCTCTTCCTTTCCCACCCTTAAAGCTCTTCATCTATCCAACAACTCACTTTCAGGAAGCATTCCACCACATATCGGTAACCTCTTTGAACTTACCATTCTTGACTTGAATTTAAATAACTTTACCGGATCCATTCCTCCACACATTGGAAACTTATCAAAACTCACAGATCTGAATCTCCAGGTTAATCTACTGTCAGGAGGACTGCCCTCTAAGATTGGAGATTTAAGTAATCTACGTAATCTTTTCATTCATGACAACCAACTTTCCGGAAACATCCCTCCACAATTTGGGCATTTACCTAACTTATATCGCCTCTATCTAGGAGATAACAGATTGACGGGCTCCATTCCGTCAGAGATCGGACTTTTGAGTGCCCTAACTGAACTTGATTTGTCATCAAATCTTTTGAGTGGTCCAATTCCTGCCTCACTTGGGAACTTAAGTACGCTGATCTACCTTTATCTCTATTCAAATAAGCTCATTGGATCCATTCCTGAGGAAATAGGAAGGATCAAATCCCTCGGGATGTTGCAGGTGAGTGATAACAATCTTTTTGGCCCATTTCCTGTATCATTGGGAAACTTAACTAGCTTAACAAGTCTATTACTTAATTCCAACAACTTTAATGGCCCTCTTCCTGCATCCTTGGGAAACTTAATTAGCATACAAAAGCTAAGCCTCGCCTCCAACAATTTTAGTGGCCCTCTTCCTGCGTCCTTGGGAAACTTAACTAGCTTGCAAACGCTAGTCCTCCTTGTCAACAAATTTCGTGGCCGTCTTCCCTCTGGTTTTAATAACTTTACTGATATGACGTCGCTACAATTGGCTCAAAACCAATTCGTGGGTCTGTTGCCACAAGACTTCTGTCATAGCGGAAAGCTTCAGAAATTCAGTGCTTCTGATAATTACCTCACTGGACCAATACCAAAGTGTTTCCAAAACTGTTCTGACTTGGTACGAGTAAGATTGGATAACAATAACCTAACGGGTGATATATCCAAATCTTTTGGCATTCACCCAAAATTATATTACATTGATTTGAGTAACAATAATTTGCATGGTGAAATTTCCCAGCAATGGGGGCAATGCCAAAGCTTGACCAGCCTAAAGTTGTCACAAAACAGGATCTCGGGTAAGATTCCTCCAGAACTCGGGAATGCTGCCCAACTAAAGGTGATCTATTTATCTTCAAATGAGTTAATTGGGGTAATTCCCGAGGAACTAGGAAGATTGACATCACTACTTGAACTTGCGTTAGATGATAATCGTCTCTCAGGAAGTATTCCGTCAGAATTTGGGAAGTTGTCAATGTTGACAAAGCTTAACCTAGGCATTAATTTTCTAGATGGTCAGATTCCAAGAGAAATAGGAGGTTGTGAGAGTCTTATCCATTTAAATTTAAGTGCAAACAGACTGATAGGATATTTTCCTGCTGAGATTGGAAAACTGCGAGTGCTTGAGAGCCTTGATTTGAGTGAGAATTCACTGTCAGGAAAGCTTCCAGCGTTGATTGGAGGATTGCAAAGTTTAACTACATTTAATGTTTCCCATAATAAGCTTAATGGTTCCATACCTTTCAGTTTTTGGGAGGATCGAAGTTTGACATCAATCGATATCTCTTTCAATGAATTTGAAGGATGTCTCCCAAACTCCAGTGCACTTCGCAAGTCCATGAGAGGGAGCATTGAATTGTGTAGTGCTCAATCAGGTTTAAGAATTTGTGCATCTAATATGCAAGATTCTAAACGAAAATCAAGCATCCAAGTGTGGAAATTAGTGTTGGCCCTTACATTGAGCATCCTTTTCATTCTATTTGCAGCAACTCTGATCCTCTTATTATACGTCACAGAAGAGACGGACATCTGAGCACTAGAGAACCTGTTGATAATGGAGAAGCAAAGGGGGAATATGTTTGAGATATGGAGTTATGATGGGAAAATGGTGTATGAAAACATTATTGAAGCAACAGAGGATTTTGACCAGACATATTGCATTGGAAGAGGAGGACATGGAGAAGTTTACAGCGCCAAGCTTACAACGGGTCAGGTCGTAGCTGTAAAAAAAATAGATGCTCTACCCGAAGATGAATCCCCTCAAATGGAAGCTTTCAAAAATGAAATCCATACGTTGCGAATATAAGGCATCGCAGTATTGTAAAGCTGTTTGGATTTTGCTCTCATCCAAGACATTCCTTTTTTCTATGATTTATGAAAGGAGGGAGCTTAGATAAAGACTTAGCAATATGGATGATGCTGTGGCATTGACATGGTATGATAGGATAAACAAATTAAAGGCGAGTGGCAAGCGCACTGTCGTATATGCACCATGAGTGCTCACCTCCCGTTGGTTCATCGTGACATATCCAGCAAGAATATTTTGTTGGATGAAGAATGCAACGCTCACATATCTGATTTTGGTTCCGCTAGGCTTCTCAGTCCCAACTCTTCAAATTGGACATCTTTTGGAGGCACTTATGGATATGCTGCACCAGGTAATACATTTTGCACTATATAACATGAGTAAATTGAAATATACTAATTTGATGTTGAAATTACAATCACTTCTTCCTTTTTTTTTTTTTTTTTTTTTGGCGATTAGTATGTTTGATTTAGTGATGCACATTACGAGGCCAATTTTTGCTTGTAGAACTAGCATTGACGATGAAGGCAACTACACCCTCCGATGCGTATAGCTTTGGAGTGTTGACTCTAGAAGTAATCATGGGGAAGCATCCTGGAGATTTATTATCATAATGATGTTGTCTCTCAAGTTTGCCTCCATCAAATATGATTAAGGATATTAGACCAACGCATACCACCACCTGCCGAATCGCAAGCCAGATCGTCCTCATTCTCAAGGTCGCGTTTCTATGTATACATCCAACTCCACGTCAACGGCCGACTATGCGACAAGTGGAACGAGCCCTATTCAAAGAGGCACCGATGATGGAAAAACCGCTTGAACAAATGGTCTACAAGATGTGTTGAATTAATGATGATTTCATCTCCAAATAAATTGTGGCAGATATTTCCGGGGTTTTCTTTCTCTTTTCTTTTTTTTTTTTTCATGTCCGTTTGGTACTTAATGTATATATTTTGTATGTTCTATACTTGCGTGGAAAAAAAATTCAGTACGGAGATAGTGTTTAATAAATTATCTTTCTGGACCTTAGCAAAATTGATTGGATAATTTGAGTTGGAAAAATAGAAAATTAATGTACTTTAAAAGAAAAGAGGAACTTTGAAAATATTGTTTACTCATTGGAAAAATAATGGTTTTTATATGAAACTTAATAAAATAAATGGTAAATAAACTATAAAACTGCAAGGCTAACTGTACTAAAAAGATTCCAAAAGGAAATGGAAAAAAAAGGTGGAGAAAAAAAAAACATAATTACATGTTTTTTATAAGAACACTTCGAAAAACTAACATGACGAAGCAGGTTAACATGAAATTGAATTAAGGTTTATATTATAAACCGTTGATTCTACGAATACCCAGATTATGATTCAAATACCAATTGATTATGAGAATTTCTAGGTATTTGACATCCAAATTCAAAGAAATATATGAAATTCAAGAATTTAGGAAAAAAGAGAGCAAATGCGGCTCAAATATTGTATTTCTGATAATGACTAAATACAATATACAAATTATAGGCTAGCTTAAATGCTACCAAAAATAAAACCGAAACTGCCAAAAATTAAAAGGTCCTAAAACGAAGTATATATGAGGACAAGTAAAACGCCATAGAAGGCATACAAAATGAATACTCCTATAAAAATTATAAGAAAAAAAAAACTCGCCAAAAATATTAAGAATAGTCGTTTGAGACCCTAAACGAAGGAATTTTGCAAAAAACTGGTCTAGCTCACTACCAAAGGTGATGATTTATTCGAGTTGGCTCATTTCCTTTGAGATAAGGACCTGTAATTATGGACTGCCACTGGCTAACTTTTACTCCACTTTCTCATATATCAGTTTGCCACTTCTTCCATTTGTCATCCTCCTAGGGTGGATAGTATTCGCCCTTAATTCTCGTCGTCTGAACTATCTCTGATATAAGGAATGAGATGTTTCACATTGAATATGCCATCAATTCGAAGTGGCTGGGTAGTTTCAATTTGTATACAATAATTTGATCTTCTCAATTACCTTAACTGGCCTAATCTTCCAAGCTGAAAGTTAGTGTATCCCCTTGCAAGAAACTAGTCCTCTATAATAACAACCTTTAGGAAATCTCTTACAACAAATTCCTTATCTCTCCATTTTCTGTTAGCACTGTCTTTGGCTACGTCCTTTCCTATCATGTCATAACAACTTTTATCTTACAGCTCTTCTTCAAATTTGGCAAAAGAGAGCATGCTACTGTTACCACTTTGCTTTTTAGTTTTGGACTCAGTAGTCTCTTTATTAGGAGTCAACACAATTTTTACTTCCTTATACACAAATTTATAAGTATTAGCTCTTCCATCATACATCATACTCTGATCATACTGTCATGGCCTCCCTAACAGTAAGTGGCAAGTATCCATTGCAATTATGTCACACTATACAAAATCTTTATATACAAAGCCTATGGTAAATGAAACCAGTACTTATTTAGAAACATTTATCTTACTACTTTCTTTAGCCATGCCAACTAGTATGGCTTAGGGTGTTGCTCAGGTTTAATTCCCAACATCTGCATTGCTTCTATTGATATGACGTTCTCAAATTGCTAGAATCTATTATAAACCTACATACTTTGCCCTGAATTGTGTAGGTAGATAGAAAGATGTCTGTTCTCAACCAACCTTCCTCAATAACTTTAGGAGTCATATAGGACCTCCTCACCACTAAAGTCTCCTAGACATCCCTAGTTAGAATCTCTTCTTCTACATATTTTGTATAAAAAACTAGACCTCCCCCACCAACAGCCTCAAAAACAACATCTTCCCTTCTTCTTTGTTCTCAAAAATAGGATTTTCATAAGAATAAAGCGCATTTTCTCTACTTTTCTACGCTAAGACTGTCAATGACCAGTCTCACCACACTCGAAGCACTTGATCCCTTTAGTGCTAGCACATTAGTATTAGGTTTATTAACATGACCATAGGTGTTGTTGTTTGGGCCTCCACTTCTAGCATAGTTCACCTCACCACTACTACTATTGCCTCCACTACTAAATATACCACTACTAGCCATACTACTTACCAACTGCCTCTACTACTTCTCTACAATGAGCACCCTCTAGTGCACGGTAGATACACTTATAGGATCAAATAAATTAATAGTATCCATAATCTGTAGCTTTAAACCTCTAATGTATCTCGCAACTAATTGATCCTTCATCTCCTAAATCTCATTTCTAGCTACTAATTGATCAAATTCAGAAGTGCACTCATCAAGAGACTTGTTTCCCTGTTTGAGATTCTGTAGCCTTTGATACATGATGCGTTGGAAATTGTAGGGCAAAAATATTGCTCGCAGGTGCTTCTTCATCTTTTGCCAAGGGTTGATTTTGGATTTCCATAATTTTTACCGAGTCAATTTTGTTTACTGCCACCATGTTGTGGCTCTACCATAGATTTTGGTCACTATTAATTGTACCCATTTATCCTCTGGAACTCCCTTAAACTCCAATATCTCTTCTATTGTGGCTAACTAATCCAAGAACTCCTTTGGTTGAAGACTCCCATGAAACTCTGGGATCTCTATCCTCATCATTGATTCCCAACGTCTCGGGTCTTCCTCAACTCGAGGTTTACCACACTTATGTGGAACCTCTTCCTATTGCTCATCTTCCTCAACAGAAGGGGACTCATCTTTTGCCTCATCCACATTTGGCATCAAATTAGGGCTTTGTCTCTATATGGTGTTTTCATTGCTTTGTTCCCCATCAATGCACCCATTCTTTATGTTAATCGATCCACAACCCCTTCTAACCTACATTCCAATGCCGCATCCAGCCACTTATCAATCATTTGCCTGATCCTTCTATCTAGATCATCATGATCGTAGATCTCATCCATTGCAGCATGACATCGATTACCTTACTAATGAGGTGTCATTGTTACCAAGAGCAAATATAGCTTTGATATCAACTGACGCAGCGAGTTAACATGAAATTGAATTAGGGTTTATATCACAAATCATTGATTTTGTGAATACTCGGAGTGTAATCCTCAAATACCAATTGATTTTGAGAATTCATAAGTATTTGGCATCCAAATTCAAGAAATATATGAAATTCTAGAATTTAGGAGAAAGAGAGCAAATACGGCTCAAATATTGTATTTCCAATAATAATTGAATGTCTATGCCATAGTGCATACAATTTATAGACTAGCTTAAATGTTACTAAAAATAGAACTGAAATTGCCAAAAATTAAGGGGTCCTAAAACGAAATACATATAAAGACAAGTAAAAGCTATAGACGACATACAAAACCAACACTCCTATAAAAAGTTTTAAGAAAAATGAAAATTGCCAAAAATATTAAAAATAGCTTTTTAGGCGTTAAACGAAGGAATTTGGCAAAATTCTACTTAGCATACCACCATAGGTGGTGATTTCTTCGAGTAATCCCATTTCCTTTAAGATAAGGACTGTAAATTATGGGACTACCACTGGCCATTCTTTACCCCGCTTTCTTAGGTACCTGTTTGCCACTTCTTTCACTTCATCATAACAACACTTCTATTTTACAACTTTCACAAAGTTTTACTCTTGTAACTACAACTATATACTTGCTATTATATTCAAGTTTATAAGACAAGTATTTATAAATAGTGATCTTACTACATATCTTTAGAGTCATGGGTGGCTCATGTTGTGTAGAAGTTGATGCTTCCAGTTATGTAAAAATGTACTTGATTAGAAACGAAAAAGAGTTATACCAACTATTTTGTCCAAAAATTAGACAAATTATTGCTTCTTAAAAAAAAAATGGCCACTTCTTGATGATTAATAAGTAAATGCAAAGCAATTCAGTAATATGAAGAATGTACTTGTTCTTAAATGTTTTATACGTTAATGATGAAGCTAATCCTTTAAGAGTGAAAATGGTAGATTTTGAGATGGATCAAATAAATCGCTTCCATTGATGACACCCCTATGACAAAGATATGAGTCTATAATGTGGAAAAGATATCGAAACTAAAGAATATATCCCTTTAAGGCATCTGAAACAATCAACATTGAAATGAACTCATTCCATTAATGCATCTTACTCTCTTAATGATAGAGGTTCTAATTCACATGTTTGATAAAAGTATGGTTCAAGTCAAACTCAATTTGTAAATAATTAAGCTTGAACTCGGCATAGAATTTATTTAGTTAAATGATTTCACCATGAGCTAAATCTCAAACTCACAAAATTTCGAAGCTCAAACTTGAAATTTTTAAATAGTTTGTAAAGTGGATTAAATTTTAAATGAGTGAAAAATAAACAAAAAAAGGATGTTTTATTTATACATTATATATAAATTGAAACCTTTTTAACCAATTAAATTTTTTATACTCTATTAAATTTGCCCTAAACATTATTATCTTCTTATATGATTTGAAAAAAAGGATTAGCTAGCATGTCATCTGATTCTCAATGATGAACTTAATGGGATTGAAGTGGTGATTTGAAATAATTGTGTCCTTTTTCTTTATTTTATTTATTTATTTTTTTGAAGCATCTTTGCTTCTAATGCTAATTTTATGATTACGAAAATTTTTTGAGCGACTTCGAATCCTCATTTCATTAAATTCCTATCACATTAGGCCCCAATCCATAATTATGAAAAAAAAAAATAAAAGGCTAAAGAGTTTAGAGATGCATTGTTTTTTTATTGCATTATAAGTTATCTTACCTTATATTTTTAGATTTATTTGAGAAAGAAAGAAGAAATTAGAAAATAAAGAATAGAAGAAGGGATTTGATAAACTATTTCTTCATGTTGAATATCACAAGACATGTTGTTACTCGTCAGCACTTTTTGTTCTAGCATTCCATTTCTTCATGCTTCAAGTGTAAGAGGAAAGAAAATTTAATAAGGAAATTTAAAAGAAGCACCGAATGCAGCATCAACACTACTATGGAAGCACAATTACAAGTAGATGTATGGGAAAATGTATTATATATAAATGGAAAAGGTACCTTTTTAGTCTTCAACGTTTTACCATTTTTCCATATAAGTATTAATCTTTTTTTTTATTTAAATCTCAATTCAACAATATTTACCAGTTATGACTTTTATTGATGTCCGTTAACTTTTCCACCCATATTCGAAATGAATCATAAGTTGTCATTTGTCAAATAAGAATGAAAAATAACATGTTATAGAACTCCTAACTTGTAAACATTGACAAACGTTGAGGATTTAAACAAAAATAAATAAATAAAATGTTAAGGACTTAAATAAAAAAAATCAAATATTGAGAACTAAAAATGCACTTTTCCTATATATATTCTTAATTTTTAATGTTCTCTAAACATTTGTAGATGGTGCATATATATCTATGGTGATATTTCCCAAACTAATTGAGTAAAATGCATGTGGTTGAGTGTACACACACATTATGCACATGTTCATATTTACGTGGCGTTGCTTTATATTATGTTTTAAAACAAATATGTTGACTATTCTTATTTATCTAACTTGGTTTGGCAAGTTCCAAGCCCACATCCCACTTCATCAATCTTTACACCCAATTTCCCTGTAAGATAAGCATGTCTCTTGTGTATGTATTTTTGTTTTGTTTTTTTTTTTTTATACCGATATAATGACAAGAGAAAAAAATTAAATAAGTTGTTTTCTTTGCATTCTTTTCCTCTTTTTTTTTTTTTTTAAGAAAACAAAACAAGTTGTTTGAGTTAGGGATCGTGCAATTGAACAAGTGAGTTAAACACAAGAAAAAAGATGTAGCTTTTTCTGTTGGCATAGGCTATGTGGTGATGGATTATGTGTCATGTCCTAAATAAGGTTTAGAGTACTAACAGTTCTACATGTATAACACTTAAGCGTTACACAAAAATCATACTTAATTAAGTGAGTTTCTAACCAATTTTAATTATAAAATCCATATTTAAGTTCCATAAGTATAGTAAATAATCTCTCAATAATATATTAAAGCCTCACAACAGAAACATTAAGCTCTCTAATTAATAATAAAACAATATCCAACCCGTCTATTGTCCAACTCATCCAGTTTCTCACCAACATTCAACTCATAACCCAAGTAGTCAAAGCATCCATACCAACATCATCATCATCACCTGTAAAAGAAGAGAATGAATTAAAGCCTAGTATAATAGTACACAAGCACATACGATATGATCACACGTTCCTATGCTAATGCACATGCAACAACCATTACTTTATATTTTAATTTAGGTAGAGCAAATCAATAGTGGAGCACTTATACTTCAGCAACATAACTAGAACTTGGGGTCCATACAAATAGGTAGCATCGTCTAAGGCTCGTAACCATTACTCATATTTATTCATATCAATCCATTGAGATAAACAATATAACATAGATTAGAACATTTATTACAACTTCTCTCCAATATGAATAAAATTATCCCACTAGAGTTTGTCCTATCAGTTACTTGTGAGTTACCCATGGTGGCCTAAGCACTTAACTACCAACCGCCATGCAAGGTTGTCACCTCCTAACTAGATCCCAAAACGACACTAGCACACTCAAGCAATTATTTAGGCTATCTTGAAGTATTAATTCATTTTAGATGTCTATCCTAAAAGTAACAACCAAGTCATTGTGTACCTAGAACTCAATATAAAAGATACTTGTCCATCGAAGAACCATTGTCATGAGAATGTAGAATTATAGAAAAAAATAAAACTCTTACTAATGTTCTATTTTAATTCAATTAATCAAGTTATTTAGAATTTAGATTAATAGGAAGATTACTTTAATTACTCTATTAATCCTTGAACCAATTATTAAGTCCATTTGGTTAATTATTTACTTAGAATCCAATTAATTATTAAGTTTTATTACACAAACCAATTTGAAATGATTATGCGAGAAGTGATTTGTACATTTTTTATTTCTTTTCTCTTTTTATTTATTTTATTTTTAGCAAATTAAATTATTTTTAATATTATTATTCATATATAATTATTTTCAAATAATCCAAAATTAAAGTCAAAACAAGTTTTCATAATTAAGGTTCACTCAAAAAGATCAAAGCAAGTTTCTATAAGTTTAAACTACCTTTGATTCAAATCTTTATTGTTAAATTTAGAACTTTATATTTATGATATTAATATTATGTTGATTCTATGTTAATATATGAATCATAAACTTTCAAAACAATTGAAATATGAAAATTGATGAGAAATATATTTTATATTAAATTTGGCTTGAATTAAAAATCAAGCTTGAATTTTCATGAAGAACACTTTGAATATGATGTTGAAGGTTTAAAGATTTTCATATAAATCAAACTATTTCCGAAACTCAAATATAAAATCGATTTCAACTCTTATATTATTATAAATCAAACACTAATCTATATCATGAATATACATATATCATTGGGATAATGTCACAAAGGTACCCAAACTTTGAAAAAATATATAATTAGATGCTTAAATTTTGAAATTAACCAATTGAGTACTTGAACTTTAAAATTGGTCAATTTACTACTAAAAAACTTTGTAATTGATTAATTTAATACCTTGAAGACCTTGATTGAGGTATTGTTAGTATGCACAAAAATTCTTTTAAGTACTAAATTGATCATTTTTAAAGTTCAAGTACTAAATTGATCAATTTCAAAGTTACGGTATTTAATTATATATTTTATCAAAGTTATGGTACCATTTGTGATGTTAACCTTAGATTCTTCTACATCATTCGACGTATATGTAGGTCTCAAAAAGGATAACATGAGAGGAGAGGTAAGGTATATTATTAGTTAAAACTTTTACTTGAAAAATTAATCGAAAAGAATACTATATAAATTTTTTATATTTCTTTTTAATATGAATAAATGTGATGTGCAATAACTAATATAATAGAAATTAAATTGCAATAAAGTAAAGGAGACAACGATTTATAAAGGTTCCTCCTTATGGATCAGTCCTCTCTTCCAGATCCACTGTTAGGGATCTGGTCTTTCACACTAGTCGTTCCACTAATCCAATAGTAAAAAAGAATTCCAAACATCAATAGCTTTTGCTCTGTCTTTCTAATGTACCACTTGGCTAAGCATAGACTGCAGGACTTTTGTAATCCAACTTCTACACTAATACTCACTTAAAGAAAAGAGATAAATTCGTAGCAAGAGAAAACATAAGTTCTAAAAATTTAAGCTCAAAATCTATAAAGATATATAAAGAAGATGATGCTCGCAGTGTCTATCAGATGCTCAGAGGACTTTTTACAAAGTGTGATTTTTCTTGTAAACTTCTATGTTTTTCTTTTCTTTTTCACCTCTCACGAATTTTTTTCTCTTCCCTTAAGAGTCCTAAACTCTGAAAAATATATAAACTCTAAAAACTACTCTCTTGATGATAATATAACATGAAATCTTCTAACGGCTTCTTTGTTGTGTGGATAAGATTGATATCCTTAGATTCATGGGATTTGAATATTTTATCTAATAATTCAAACTTTGAACTCCTTAAACATACATCTTGTTTCGTTTGTGATATTAAGATATTATTGATATTTATCTTCATCTGATTTTTCAACAACTTGATTAGATAAGCTTCAATTTGAATTTAAATATCCTTCTTATTCCAGACAAGCTTTAGTTGACAAACAAGCTAAAAGATAATATCTTATCTTCATCCGTAGATATTATTATGTCGAGATAATAACAAATCTTCATTTATCTTGAGACAACAACTTGGCTACATCTTATAAACATCTTCATAAAACCTTAAAAAAGATTTTTGTTGTAAAAATTTCTTTGAAAAGCTCATGAAATATTCTTGAAGTAAGTCCCCATGGATTATTGTCCTCTTTATGTGGAACGAATTAAGTGCATTACCTAAATACACTTAATTAATGGAGCTAGGGCTTCAAATAAATCCAACTTGCATTTTGATGTTTGATAAAAATTATATGAGCAAACATTTTGCGAACCAAAGTAACATTCATCCGACTATTTGTTCAAGTATCTACTGAAACATCTTTTTAACTGTCTACTTAAGTGTCTGTAAATATGGATACTTTTATTCTACACACTTAAAACAAATTTATTAAATATCTTATAACCTTATCATCAAAACTCATTTAGAAGAATTCAACAATATATGTATTATACGCATTTAATTATAAATTTTAATATTAAATCAACTTCATAGTCAATACTCAATATAACATATTAATTCAAATAATATACATATGAATCATATATATTCATCATATTGTTTTTTTACTCTAAATTTATAATTTAATTAACCAAAATAACACGATCATTGCATGTAATTAAGAAGTCAAATTAAAATCATATATCTATTCATATATTTCCAATATTGTATATTATATATTTTATATTATATTCAATATCAATTCATCTATCAATTTATTTAAAAATCATCTTCATACATGCATGTGTTGATCTAACACATATTCATATATACATATATAATCTAATCATCAAAATCAAATTAAAACATGAATCTAATATCCAAACACTTATCTAACACATTAATCTTCATCAAACATCAAATCTGTACTCATACTTATCAATGAAATTATAATATACTTATCTAAAGGATAGAAAAACAAACAAAATCTAGTCTAATCCTACTTGTATTCCTACATCAAGATGTAAAAACTTCAACCAACACCAGCTCACCAACCCTCTCTTATTCTTCAATCCTTTCCTAAAAATTAATATTAATTTAGTAAGAGGATTAAGAACTAGAGAAAAAAGAAATTGAATTTTGATTTGGTAATAGTTTACCTAGTGTGAATGTTTTATAGAATTATAGAGAGAGAGGAACGTAATACGTATGGGTTTTTAGAGAGTGAAGGGATAGCTTGTAGAAGAAGATTGGAAGAGAGATTGTCTTATAAGACAAGTTTGAGAGAGAATTTAGGAATATTGATTTTCTTGTTGCAGAAGAATGTAAGAGGAGAGCGAAAATAAAAAACTTATGTAATGTTAAGTTAGTTAATAGGTTAAGTCAACTACTAAAATATACTTAGCTTGTTATATACACTTTAGCTTCTTATTTGGGTGAAACATGTGTGTACCTCTATTGCAAAAAATAATTATCAATTTAAAGTTTATATAAAGAAAAAAAACAAAATATAGTTCAAAATTGTGTTTCTAAGTAAGGATATGCATAATTTATCTATAAATCGCGTTTTACACACATGATACTAAGATTTGGTACTGTAGCTAAATCATGTTTAATGATCAGGACATGAATTTTTTACATGAAAATCGCGATTTTATGTCGTGATATTCCTATGGTAATATATCAAACTTCAAAAAATCACTTCTCTTTCTCCTTCCACCTCTCTCTCTCTCTCTCTCTCTCACTCACACACACACACACACACTGATGTGGGGGTAAAATTCATGGTAAAGTGTCAGAGCTCCACGGAAGAGGAAAGGAAGGGAGATGGGTTTGAACTTGTTTGGGGAATGAAGAGGAAAAAGAAGATCCATAGAAAAGAAGATCCGAGAAGTACAAAGGGTTAGGCAGCGGGTCGGATCCAGGAGTTCGGGTAATAGACAAATGGATATAGGCTGGCTTGACTGTTATGGGCTAGCCTTAAAATAAATATTGTTAGACAATTAGAGCAGGATCCATATTAGAATATTCTGTTATAAGGTTGTTATTATATTGTTAGAAGTTGTTATTAAATACAGTTGTCTAAGTCATGAGGAATTACACTCCAAATGTAACCGAATGAGCATCTCCTCAATTATAAAAGGAAATGACTCGTCAAAAGAATAGATAGACATATAGTACATAAGTAGTAGTCTCTATATTCGGAGAATTACATCATCTATTATACAATTACAAATACTCTAACACCAATTGGTATCAGAGCATTAGTGGTTGGATGGTCAAAACCCGCGAGACAGGAAGGATGGAAGAATTATTGAAATCATCGAGGATAAATTGGCACAAACAGTCCTGGATTTGTTCAAGCAGTAACAAAACACCTTGGACAGATTTGGATCTGCACTCATGGACCTGCAGAAGAAATATCAAGAAGGGACCAGTCCTGGACAGTGTAGCGATGAAGCAAATAACAACAATGCTGCACATACAACAGGATCGGATCAAAATAGGCCCGATACGGGAATGGCCAATTCACTTGTACCTGATGGAAGTTCATACCAGTTGTCCACCAGAGCCACTCATTTGGTGTTCCCTACATTCACAGGTGATGACCTCAAATCTTGGTTAATTAAGGCTGAGCATTTCTTTGAACTGGATAATACTCCTAGAACATATAGAGTTAAGGTAGCAGCAATGCATTTTGAAGGATTAGCTCTGCATTGGTACCATTCTTTTGTGCAGAACTGGAAATACTCAAACCCAATAACATGGGAAGAGTTGGTTATGGGTTTGCAACAGAGGTTTGGTATAGGTATATTTGAAGACCCTATGGCATCCTTGAAGGAGTTGACACAGAGAGGAACCTTGGAGGAGTATTGGGTGGATTTTGAGTATTTAACTACCCTCGTACATCTAACTGAAGGCTACAAGGTAAGCTGTTTCTTGAGTGGTCTTAAACCTGAGGTACAATACCCTGTGAGGATGTTCCAACCCCAAAACCTTCAACATGCCTATACATTAGCAAAACTTCAGGAAAACACCCTAGAAGTTACCTGACCCCAACAAAAAGCCACCAGACCTCCTTATTTCAGCAACACCATAGCCACACCTAACCAATCCACATTAATCAAACCACTCACTTATCAAAAAAATACCCCTACCAACCAAACCGCAAACAGACCCAAACACTTTCCAAATACACAGACCAATCCAACCCCGTTGACAGTAGCCACTCAACCAAACAATACACGCAAACCAAGAAGGTTGATACCCGAGGAACTGAGGAAAAGAGAAGGAAGCGACAATGCTTCTGGTGCGATGAAGCTTTTGGTCCTAGGCATCGTTGTAAGAATAGACCACTAAGGATGTTATTGGTGGAGATGAAGAGGAGGAGATGTAGAAGAGAATTATGAAGACATACCAGCCTTCAAAAAGGAACTATCCAATCTGACACTAAGCTCTATCAATCAAAATCATGATCTTAACATGATGAGATTGTTAGCTTACCACAATAAGAGGAAGTTAAGAGTATTTGTGGATTCTGAAAGTTCGTTAAATATTTTGGATGAAAGAGCCATTAAGGGTTTAGGGTGTACAGTTGATGATACTAAAGCAGTGAGAATTGCGTTGGCTGATGGAACCCCTATGTTCACTAAAGGATTCATTCCACAACTGAGGCTGATGATGCAACGATACACATTCTAGTTAGAATTTCATGTACTGCCATTAGATAGGGAAGATATAGTGTTGGGCATACCATGGTTACGACAGTTGGGAAGCATAGTGTGGAACTTCTCTGAGTTAACTATGGAGTTTAGCTATATGGGAAGACATTGTAAATTACTGGGCACGAAGGATCCTTTGAAGGTAATTGACGGAGAATAACTGGACACGCTCCCCACTACGAGCAAACTTCCACTTGAATTACAATGCTAGATGATGTCTGCACGGAAGGTAGACTCAAAGGAACAACACAGTGAGCCCGTTCCACCCGGCATATTGGAATTATTGGAGGAGTTCCATGACCTCTTTGAACAACCTCATTCATTACCACCTTCAAGGGGACACGAGCACAGAATTCCATTAATTGAAGGAGCCCAACCAGTCAACTTAAGACCCTATCGACACTCTACGATTCAAAAGAATGTATTGGAGACTATGGTTAAGGAGATGCTAGAGTAAGGAACTATCAGACCTAGTCATAGCTCTTTCTCTTCACCAGTAGTTCTAGTGAAGAAAAAGGACAATTCTTGGAGAATGTGCGTGGATTATCGCGAGCTCAACAAACTGACCATTAAAGACAGGTATCCCATACCCTTGATTGATGATTTATTTGATGAATTATTTGGAAGTTACTACTTTAGCAAATTGGATCTAAGGTCAGGGTACCATCAAATACTAATGGATCCTAGGGATGTGTATAAGACTGCTTTTAAGACTCATGCTGGTCATTATGAATTTCCAGTTATGCCCTTTGGCCTAACCAACACTCCTTCTACTTTTCAAGGGTTAATGAATGATTTATTTTGTGAACATTTGAGGAAATTTGTACTGGTGTTTTTTGATGATATCTTAGTATATAACAAGAGTCTAGACGAGCATGTCATGCACCTGAGGGTGGTTTTAGAGATTCTAAGAAAGGAAACTCTATTTTTGAAACATAGCAAGTGTGTTTTTGGCGTATCTCACATTGAATATTTGGGACATGTTATATCTCTCCATGGTGTAACATTAAGGGGTTTTTTGGGACTTGCAAGGTATTATAGGAGGTTCATACAGGGGTATGGTGTCTTGACTAAACCCCTTACCCAGTGCTTTGAATGGACTCCTGAGGCTAAAAGGTCTTTGAATTGGTGAAAAGGGCCTTAACTAGGCCCTGTGTTGAAATTACCTGAATTTACAAAAAATTTACCATTGAGGCAGATGCTTGTGATGAGGGTATTGGGGCAGTTTTAACGTAGGACCAACATCCCATTGCTTATTTTAGCAAGGCCTTAGGAGTAAAATAGAAGGGTCTATCCATATATGAAAAAGAAATGATGGCTGTGGTGCAAGCAGTGGAGAAATGGAGACATTATTTGATGGGACACCATTTTATTATTAAGACTGATCATCAAAGTCTTAAATATTTATTGGATCAACAATTAACCACTAGTAGCCAACATAAATGGTTAACTAAGCTACTAGGTTTGGATTATGAGATCCAATATAAGAGTGGTAGCACAAATATAGCTGCTGATGCACTCTCTCGTGCACGAATAGCAGGATTAAAGGCCATGGTTTATACCTTGGACTTATCCACAGAGTTGCTGGAAGAAATTCAGAATAGTGTGGCCACACATCCACCTTATGTATCCATCATTCAGGAGCTGAAGAAAGAAGAACCAATCAACGGGTTCTCAATGAAAGATGGGTTGTTAAGGCGAAAAGGAAAAACTGTGGTTGGTCCTAGAGTGGAACTTAAAAACAAAATAATTTCACTCTACCATGATGGGGCAATGGGAGGACACTCGGTTGCCCAGGCTACCTTTAAAAGATTACATACTAATTACTACTGGAAAGGCATGGAAAAGGATGTAAGACAGTTTGTGAGGGAGTGTGGGGTCTGCCAATGCCACAAATATGAGAATGTGGCACGGCCAGGTCTACTGCAACCCTTACCAATTCCAGAGGGTTACTGGATTGACTTATCCATGGATTTCATAGAAGGACTTCCTAAATCACATAGGAAGAATGTGATCATGGTCATTGTTGATCGTCTGAGTAAATACGCCCATTTTATCAGCTTAAACCATCCTTACACTGCCCCTCAGATAGCTAAGCTATACTTAGACAATGTGTTTAAGTTACATGGGCTTCCTAATTCAATAGTGAGTGACAGAGATCCAATTTTTATCAGCCACTTCTGGAAGGAGTTTTTTAATCTACAAGGGGTTGAATTGAGGCTCACTTCTACCTATCACCCACAATTTGATGGCCAAACCGAGGTGGTGAACCGATGTTTGGAAACCTACCTCAAATGTATGACCGTGATGAACCAAAGAAATGGGTGGAATATTTAGCTTTGGCAGAGTGGTGGTACAACACCAACTACCATTCAAGAGCTAAAATCACCCCATTTGAAGCACTATATGGGTATGCACCACCGTTGCACCTCGAGGAATGAAGTGGTGGACAGGGCATTGACTGAATGAGAGTCAACCCTAAGAACCTTGCAATTCCATCTTAAGAGAGCTCAAGATAGAATGAAGGTGATGGCTGACAGAAAGAGATCTGAGAGGGTCTTTCATATTGGGGAATGGGTACTAGTAAAGTTACAACACTACCGATAGTACAATCTTAAACGGAAGCATGCAGATCGGAAATTGAGCCCTAAATTCTATGGCCCCTATAAGATAATTGACAAGATCGGAGAAGTAGCTTACCAATTGGAGTTTCCAGCTGAGGCGACAGTTCATCCCACTTTCCACGTATCACAGCTACGAAAGTTCATCCTTGGACAGCACACAGTAACCAAAGATCTACCAAATCTGTGTGATGGAGAGATCTGGGAACCCGAAACCTTCCTCGAAAGGAAAATGGTGAAGCGAGGACTTGCATGTGACACCATGGTGTTAGTCAAGTGGAAAGAAAAACCCTACAGCGAAGCTACTTGGGAGTTTGTTTTAGATCTTACACTAAGGTTCAAAAATGAACCCTTGTGGATAAGGGTTCTTGAAGAGGGGAGAGTTGATGTGGGGGTAAAATTCATGGTAAAGTGTCAGAGCTCCACGGACGAGGAAAGGATGGGAGATGGGTTTGAACTTGTTCGGGGAATGAAGGAGGAAAAAGAAGATCCGTAGAAAAGAAGATCCGAGAAGTACAAAAGGTTAGGCAGCGGGTCAGATCCAGGAGTTCGGGTAATAGACAAATAGATATGGGCTGGCTTGACTGTTATGGGCTGGCCTTAAAATAAATATTGTTAGACAATTAGAGCAGGATCCATATTAGAATATTCTGTTATAAGGTTGTTATTATTTTGTTAGAAGTTGTTATTAAATACGGTTGTCTAAGTCATGAGGAATTACACTCCAAATGTAACCGAATGAGCATCTCCTCAATTATAAAAGGAAATGACTCGTCAAAAGAATAGACAGATACATAGTACATTAAGTAGTAGTCTCTATATTCAGAGAATTACATCATCTATTATACAATTACAAATACTCTGACACCACACACACATAGACACATCCTGTGACATTGTCCCCTCTCTTTCTCTCTTCTCTTTCTTTCTTTTTTTGTTTCTTTCTTTCCTCTCCCTCTCTCTCTCTCTTTCTTTAAGCCATTTCTTCCTTGTTTCCTGTTTCATATCTTTGTTTTTTAATCGTGATATATGTATTATATGTAATTTTTTGTATATCATGTGCATAAACCGTGATTTTAGAACTATATATTGATAATTATTTTCATTTTAACCTTAAATGGGTAATTATTATCAACAAAGATCCTAAATAGAAAATTATTTCTTCCTATTTAATTAACTCAACTTATAATTATATATAATAAAATGTAGTTGTTATACTTAACACTTTTTTAGAAACTTAGAATTATGTAAGTTGATATTTATTAATTAAATTAATTCTTGTTAATAAAATTTTGACATTTGTAGTTAAATAACTTGTCATTTACTATAACTATTCAACTACAATTAATAGTTCAAATTTACCAATATTTCATATCAATATAATTATTCATATTAAACCTAAGGGAAAGTAGGGATGTTTGATCAGGCCTACAACACAACGGTCATTTGGCCCAACAATTAAAAAATTGATATCTTGTAAAGATAAGTCTCATAGGACTAAGTATTATCGTTAATAAGTTTTCTAGAACGATTTTGCAACTAAATGGGTGACGTGGGTCACGTAGCTGGTGTCACATGCTAGCACCAGATATCATTTTCACGTAAGAGCAAGTACTTATAATAATATAGCTATTACACATACATATATCCAGAAGTGCAATCCAAGAAAAAAAAATTAACAAAAATCAATGAAAATACTAATACTAGAGTTTGCTCCTGGGATTGCTTGCTTGCTTTGGAGCATTGCATTTGTGATTTACTGATTATCTTTATTATTTTTCAATTATAATATGCTCTTTATTGCGTTGCTTGTGAGCGATTTTATAATGACCGCATAAGTCATTATTAGACCTTCTTATGATTATTAATCATAATCTTATAGATTTTTTTTGCTTATTATATCTTCCAATGGAAGATAAAGGGTTGGAGGTTGGGGTGTTCACGGATCGGTTAATCAGTTTGTGGCTTTATTTTTTAAACCTAACCATAATTATCAGCTATCTTAATACTTAATTGATCCATTATAAATTGTTAACCGTCTTAACAGTTAACTATTTTATTAGATTAATTTTTTATATGTGGTTTTTAATCATTTAACGTAATTGTTTCAATAAATCAAATTGATAATTTCAACAAATCTTATTTTTTACCTTTCATCATAGAGTTTTTTTTTTTTTTAATTTTTATATATATTACAAGAGCTAAAAAAAAATCAAATTAAGAAAAATGAGAAAAACAAGCCTTTGGATGTATCATCATTAGCAAAATCAAACCATCAACTCCCATCAAACATAGGATAATAGTACTTTAATCAAAATCCAAGGAATATTAACATATATAAAGTATATGTATATGTATATGTAAATTATAAAGAAAATATATTTATAAATTAATATTGAAAATGTTAATTGTTAACCGTCGATTGTTTGTGGTTACAAATTGATATCGAAATCGAAAACTAAAAAAAATAAAAATTATAATCCTAACTTGAAATTAATGGACCAATTAACCATATTTTATGGATTAATTTTCTGGTTTTGGTTCAGTTTTTCGGTTTTGTCGCTTTTTTTTTTTTTTTTGGGCACACTCCTACGGAGGGATTCAAAGAACAAAAAAGAATCACCGAACATGCAGTTGGACTTGCAATTTGCTTCCAATCATACGATCATGTGATATTTCTATTTCTAGTTGGGTAGACAAATAATGGCGTATTTTGTTATATCTTCTCATTAGATAATTTTGAGCAATTTTATAACCACAGAAGTCATAATCATACGATTAATCCTTCCATTTAGATTGTACTGAATTTAAAATTATGGAGAGATTATGTGATATTTCTATTTCTAGTTGGGTAGACGAATGATGGCGTAATAAACATTTTATACATATATACTCGTCAACTTGAATTAGAGAAAAGACAACTAAAATCCTTGATGTAATATGAATAGCCCATACACGTACATATGATCATAAATTTGGTATAACAATGTTAGTATGTGAAAAACAGAGTAATTTGTTGACCTATTTTCCCGTTACCATACAATCCTGAGCCATATTATGGGTCAAGTCATTGACCTATTTCCACGTTACCACGTCCCTTTAAACTCCAAAACGTCTCTGATTTTTCTTCCAAGCTGTAAATTGACATCTCTTCTCGGAAACTTCTGAGTGCATCCAAGCACATCTGCAGTTTTATTGGGGTAAGATAACGCATACGGCATACTCATTTATTGCTAGATGCCGGAGTCGTTATTCCATTACTCGATGAGTAGACTAAGACATTAATCTAGAAACAAATAGTAATTGAGACCAAATTATAAGGTGTGAAATATTATGGAACCAAGAAAGATAATAAGAATGTTAATAAATCAATAAGCAAATAGTTACACTTTTATCTCTTGGTAGGGCTACAAACGAGCCGATTTGAGCCGAGCAGAGCCTTTAAAGGCCCGGGCTCATCTTGTCTAAAATTTAGTGAGCTTTAACTTGAGTTTGAGCTCGAGCTCAAGCTGGAGCTGAGCTTTTTATCTAGTCTGAAATTGAGGCTCGAGAAAGCTCGACTCAAACTAAGCTCATTTAGTTAAATGAACTTATGTTTGAGCTCGAGTTTGATTCGTTTATGAAACAAGTTAGAGCCGAGCTTTCTATTACTACTAGAAAATTAGCCTTTAGAGACAGAAAATTTGTGACGAAAAATTTCTGTCTCTAAAAAAATGAAGTAGAGACAGATTTGCGACGTATTTGTGATGACATAAATTATGAATAATCTTCTAATTTTTATATGCTTTTGCGACAGAATTTGCGACGGATTACATATTGATTTGCGACGAAAATTTTTCCGTTGCAAATTTGTCTCTGATTTTAGAGGGAAATAAATTATTTTAGCACCAATTTCTATTTTTTTAAATTCTATTGCAAAATTGTCTCTAAATTAAATTATTACATATATGTATGTATAAATAATTATGTTTGAAATTTATTTTTAATTATACATATTTAATAAAATATATATAAATGTGCATTATATAATAAGGACATATATTATATTTGTAAATTAATTTTTATTATATAATAACTATAATATGTACAATCATATGTTATTTACAACTAATTATATATTTTTTATTTATAATATATTTATTATTACATTACATATTTATATATTATAAAGAATAAGTTAAAAATAGTAGTTAAAATATAAATATTATATTTATATCTTATTATATATTCTTTTGCATAATAACTTATATAAAAAATCAAATTATACAACTTAATAAATTAGTGTATAACAATAATATAATATGTTATATACAAGTAATATCATAAAATATTACTTAAAAATAAAGTATATTTCAATAATAAAATATGTAAAATAAAATAATTAATATAAAATGTAAACTTAGTATATTTAAACATATACAAATATATAAATAATATATTATATTTTAGTAATATATTAATAAAAAATATATATTCATATTATTTATAATTTTTTATTATATATTTATTATGACTATTCATATGTTTTTATATATAAAAAATTTATTATATATATCTTACATAATTTATATTTACATACTATATTTTATTTAAAATATAATAACATATTTGGGTAAAAAATAATATACTATGTAAAAATATAGTATATTTAAGTAATAAAATATATATATATAATAATTAGTTAAATATATTTAAATTGGTATTTATATTATTTTATTAATATATTAATGAAAAATATATTATTATATTGTTTATATTTATTATATTTATTAAGTGTAACAAAATGAAATAAAAAATAAACACATTTATTAAAAATATGCAATTTATTAAGTTAATATAAAATATTAAATAAGTAATGTAAAAAGTATAATTATGATATATATCATTAAATATATATATATATATTAGAATATGCTACTGAAAATATTATATATTTATAATAAATATATAATTTAAAATAATTATTATAAAATGTAAACATTGTATATATTAATATTATATATTATTTAATAAAATATTAATGAAAAAGTCCTTAATAAATAGGTAAAGTGAAATTATAAAATAAAAATAAATTATAAAAGATATGTAAAATGTTTTATAGTTATAATATTGTAAATTGTGATATCTCTTAAATAAATAATAGTGGAACTTTACTCATGAAGATATGAATTGGTTTATCGGTTTAGCGCTTGTGAAAACTTCAATGTTAAGTGTGCTTAGTATGTAGCATTCTATGATGGGTGATTTCCTGGGAAGGATAAATAAGAGGCAAATGTGTATTTTCTTAATAATTTGTCTTAAAATCAGAGACAGATTTGCGACGGAATAATTTTATTTAATATTTACTAATTGAATATTTAAAAATATCTAATTATAAAACAAGGACAAATTTGCAACAGAAATTCCGTTGCAAATTTGCGACAGAAAATAAATCTGTCTCTAAAAGAATTAGCGACGATGATCTTGAAATAGAAATTTGCGATGGAAAATCTGTCTCTGAAAGTCTTTAGAGACAGATTTTTGACTTTCAGAGACAGAATTTTTTGTCTCTAAAGCCAAAATTTCTTGTAGTGTATCAAGGCTAGCGAGCCTTTATTGTGCCTGAAATTTAAGTTCGAGCTCAACTCATTTAGATAGCCCTTTTTTCATTTTTTAAAACCTAAAATATAACACATAAATATTGCTATAATATATATGCATAATTATTAAATAGAAATTATATTTTATTATATAGTTATAGATAATGTATCGTGTATAAAGAAATTCATAAATCTGCTAACGAGCCTGTTAACAAGCCTAATCATGAGCCTACTAACAAGCCAAGTCATAAGCCTATTCACGAGATTAAATAAACTTGTTCACGGGCCAGCTTACTAGTTTGAATTAAAGCTCGAGTTCATCTTGTTTAGATAAAGGAGTAATTGGGCTTGGGCTCGGCTTGTTTACTCATTGGACTCAGGCTTGACTCATTTACTAATTGAACTTGAGCCGAATCCACCTATAAAGTATAGGGAGCACCTATATAAAATGGTTAGATTAAGTGAAGAAGTAACAACTTAGAAAATTATAATGATGATACGAGTGCATGTCACTTATCATAGGATGCCAAATAATTTGAAAGAAAAATGAAGCTAAAACATTTCCAAAGTGGAACCCACACAAGTCCTATTGTAAACTCGTAAAGAAGATCTTATGTCCTCTCTCACTATTTACTCGAACAAAAAAGTGAATGATACAATAAGAGAAAGGAAAAAGAACGGAGGACGCACAATAATGAGTAGGTTTCAAACTCAAGTATGCAAATAAACTACAAATCAGTCTAGAAAAAAAAAAAAAAAAAGAGTTATAAAATATTATATAAACTTAGCTATCCAAATTATGGAATCAAATTGTCAAAATAGGAACAATAGCTTTAAAATTAAAAAAAAAAAGGAAAAAAATCAATTGAAATGCACCGAAAAAGAGTTAAAAAACTATTCAATTGAGGTTATTAATTCCTATATTACAGACATGATTAATAGGTTTGATAAAGTTAAGAACTATATATATATATATATATATTTATATGTATTAAAGGAAAAAACTCAATTTTAAATCTAAAATATTAGGTGATTAATAAAATCTAATAACTATTGAATCAAAATGGACAAGTTTGATCAATTAATTAAATGAAGTGCCTTGCAAGATTATGAGAACTTTTAACTAGCCCGATCCATTATTCGACCATCCTAATGATCATAGAAATTAATGTAATAGTTCAATTACAATTACATTATATATAAATCTAAACAATTCAATAACTCATGAGATATACACTATGAAAGAAAGAGTAGAACCATAGGGTTTTTTAAGACCCTATGTTAAGCCTAGGACTTAAAATAGATTGAATTAGGCTTATAATTAAGCAAAGTGAAAAATAATAAATAAAAGCAAGGCGAAAAAAAATTACTAGCGAATAAATCTAGAATGACTTATGTGGTAATTCAATTTACCCTGTTTAAAATTGGTTGTCCACTTGCTAAACTTGGTTGATGAAGTTTTCCCTAGATTTCACTTTGTTGATCATCTATCCTGTTGGGGCTACTCAATTCATTTAGTGGTTTGCTAATATACTATATGAAATAAATTAAAATTAATTAAGGATAATCTAAGGAAAACTTAAGTTTTGAAGTGTATTAGTGCAATCAATAAAATGACATATTTATATATTTACATAATATAATGAAAAATAATATCAAATATATTTGATGATATAACACAATAAAAATGATTTAAAATATATGGAAAATAATTAAAACTAAGAGAAGGAATTATAAAAAAAAAAAATTATGCATACCTTAACCATCTTGGCCAACTGACCGAGGTCAAATGGAAGCTAATGCACAACAAGATAGCAAAAATATTGAATATATTTAATAGGAATCTTATCTTTGTAAGATTTTTAAAATGTTTTTAGTTCAAATAAAAGAAAAAAAATTAAAAACTCAAAATATTGGATAAAGCCCAAAAAACTGCTGTTATTATTATAATTAGTTAATATTTTACCAACATTTTACAAGTAAAGCTATATATTTTGAAAGTTATACAAAGACAAAATCATACTTTAAAATGAAAAAAAAAAAAAAAAAAAGCTTGTCCGTATCGATAAATATTGGTTGTTATAGATATATTTACAAGTGCATGAAAAAGAAAACCCAGGATTACCTTTTTTTATTAAAAGTAACGAATAACGCTCTGCATGGAACAATACGGGTCAATTGACCTAATATATGATGAGTCAATGAGAGAGAGGAAGCTTTATAGACCATAAGTAGTAAACATCAACAAAATTAAAGCATATTTAGGTTATTCAAATACTTGTTGGATTTGAAACTGAAAACTACGTCCGCCACGCCTTTAGAGACAACAATGAGATTTCCATGAAAATTAATTAATGCAGTAGCAGAATCTCAATTAAAGTCAGTATTTATTACTGACAGTTTCAACTTTTGGGTTTAGAAACCACCGACATTAGTGATAGGCTGCTAACTTTTATTTTTAGTATTAATTATCGGTTTTGACTCTTAGGATTCTATCTTTTAGGTTTCATTTAGTCATTATTTGCATTTAGTATTTTGTCTTTAGGATTCTTCTTTTGGGTTTCCTTTGTAATACTATAAATAGTCTTTAGGGCTTTTATAAAAGATAAGACTTTGAATATTATTAAATTCTAAAACTCTATTCTGAGAGAAATTCTCTGAAATTGCAATTGTCTTGACAATTGTGTGATTAAGTTCACGTTTGAGATTGATCATTGCTATCGGTTTCTATTTTAAACGCTTTCAAACTGCGTCAGATTGGTATCAGAGCAAGCTGAGTTCCTACAAGATGTCTTCTGGCAACGACGTTGATGGCGGTCGCACTCATGACGATGTTCGTGATGCGAGAGTCCAAGGGGCTGGCCAACCGGTTCTAAGGACGGAGGTGGATGCTATGGATTGAAGGCTAAGATGGGTAGAGCAACTCGTCGAAACTTTGGTCGATCAGTTAGACGCTATGGAGGTCACTAATAATAGGGGTAGAAATGATGGTGGTAGAAGACCTAGGGCGAGAGACGATTATGAGAACCCAATCATTCAACCCATCCATGTAGATTGAAGGGCATAACTTTCTGATGATGATCCAAAGGAAGAAGATTTGATGTATGAGACGAGGCAACCACCTGTGAGGGGTGGCCGTGGTAGAGGAAGGAACCAAAGGGGTTACTAGGATTATGATGATGATCAATCCGATGGAGGGGATTTCCACCTAAAGATAGATTTACCCTATTTCAATGGTACTTTTAATATCGAAGATTCCTTGATTGGATAGAGGTAAGAGGTATTCTTTGACTATAAGGATGTCCCAAAAGCGTAAGGTGACACTTGGCATATAGATTGAAGGGTGGTGCTTCTGTCTGGGTGAGAGACTATAGAGTGACGATTGAGAGAAGGAAAGCCATCATTACGTTCAGATTCACATGAAAACAATTAATTAAATGTGAATTTCTTCTCTTCCTATTATGAATATATACCTTTCCAGCAATATCAAAGGTAGCCAAGTTGCATCTGTCATGAATACACTGCTGAATTATGAGATTAGCATAGCGTAATGATTTGAGGAGAGTGAAGGGCAACAGGTGGCAATATATTTGGCCTAAAGTTGCAAAACATGGACAAAATTGGGTAACGGTGTTGAGGATATGAGTGAAGCAAAGAACATGGCATAAGGGCTGAACGTCTGCTAAAATAAAACACTAGATTTATTGGTGGGGCGTAGGTATGGAATGAATAGGGCTGAGCGTAGTGAACGAGTAAGGCAGTTAAGATAAAGAGAAGGGTGTTGTAGAGAAGCTAGGTAGTATAGGTGAAAAAGGATGAAAAGGCTATGGAAAAAGGCTTATATAATCCAGAGAAGTCCAGAAACAAGAAACAATCCAACCCATACCAAATCCATCTTGGGCAAATTATCACTGTAATCAACAAGGACATAGATCCAATGAATGCCCAAAGAGAAGAATTGTGAACATCATAGAGCGTGAAGGAGATGATGAAATATGTTGTGATCTTGATGGGGAAGAAGAGTACTATGACAAGGAGGATGAAGGGCAAGCACTCATATGTTATAGAGGGTCATTTAAACACCTAAGCAGATGGTAATACTCAACGCCATCAGCTGTTTCGTACTAGGTGCACGATTGGTATAGAGTATTTACCTAATTATGTATAGTGGGAGCAGTAAGAACATTATTAGCAGGCAGTGGTTTAGGATTTGCAGTTGCCATTGAGAAGCATCCTAATCCATATACCATTGGATGGATTAAAGAGGAGACGGATTGATGTAGTGGAGAGATGTAGAATCCCCTTTTCCATTGAAAAGTATAGAGACGAGGTCTACTGCAACATAGTAGACATGGATGCTTGTCATCTCCTCTTTGAGCGACCATGGTATTTGATGTGATGCCCACACTCGGGAAAAGAGAATCTCTACAGGTTAGAAAGATGGAAAAAGGTATACTTTGCTACCTCTTAAGGTAATGCACTCCCCAAAGGCTCTAAGCTAGAGGGCATCTTTCCTAACTCTTGAACTCAGAGAGAGAGATGGAGGAGTTATGAAGGAGACAAGGTAGTACATGCCTGGTGGTGAAATGTGCTGAAATAGGAAAGAATTCCTATGGGTTCTTACAAAAAGTTGCAGCCAAGCAAATATGGACCTTCCAAGATTCTACAAAAGATCTATGACAACGCTTATGTTGTTGATCTCCAGCAACTATGGCTACTTCAAACTTTTAATGTGGCCGACTTATATCCCTTCCATCCAGAATGCACCATTACATCTAGAAGAGAACTCGAGGTCAAGTTCTTTGCAGGTGGGAGAGAATAATGGAGCAGCAGAATCTCAATTAAAGTCAGCATTTATTATTGACAGTTTCAAACTTTTGGGTTTAAAAACCGCCAACATTAATGATAGGCTAACTTTATTTCCAGCATTAATTATCGGTTTGACTCTTAGGATTCTATCTTTTAGGTTTCCTTTAGTCATTATTTGCATTTATTATTTTGTCTTTTAGGATTCTTCTTTTGAGTTTCATTTTAATACTATAAATAGTTTTTAGGGCTTTTGTAAAAGATAAGACTTTGAATATTATTAAATTCTGAAACTCTATTATGAGAGAAATTCTCTGAAATTGCAATTGTCTTGACCATTGTGTGATTAAGTTCACGTTTGAAATTGATCATTTCTATCGATTTCTATTTTAAACGCTTTCACGCTGCGTCATTAATCCTAACCCATCTTCACAACAGCTATGTGGACTCTGGAATTATAACATCATATTACCAGACACAGCAAAAAGAAAATAACCATGGGAAGAACATAAGAGTGCAAATCACGAGTTGATTATCAGCCCACCATTCTTTGGTTGGTAGGTGGCATCATAATCACTCGTTGAATTTAATTAATGAAATAAATAAATAAATAAAATACGTAATAATATAAAAAAATTTAATAATTATCTGAAGTGCAATTGTTAAAGAATACGATTGAATTGGCCTTTGTTTTTTTTTCTTTTTTTAAATATTATTGTCTTTTGAATAAAATTGAAAACTAGTAATGCGCATGAATAGTAATGAATTATTTCTCAATTAAAAAAGAAATAGCCAATTGTGAACTCACTTAAAAAAATTTCGAGCCAGCCTATGCATCAACTTTGAACTCTTAACCATAGCTTATGATAATAGAAATACACACTAAGCCGTTGTTAAAACCAAAAATCATTATTATTTATGATCATTTAGCAACCAATTTAGAGTTTTAAATTTTGGGAGTATATACATATTTTAAAATGGTGAAGAGTGAGACATGGTTTAATAGATTAATCAATCTATTAAAACCTAGCTAATAAATAGTTTTTAAGTATGAAACTATAATTATAATAAAAAAAATCATCCTAAGTCGTCCATAAATATGTAGCATATATGTACATACCAAGTGCAGGATCCCAGCCTCTCATATTGAGTTCTCGATAGGCTTGACAGAGGGCGCATGGCTCCAAGAGGCAGTGGACAATCCAGTCAGGGGCAGGTGTCTCCATTAGTCCAAACTGGCTTCTTAATTTTGTACGGTACGTGCATGAACATATGCATGCCGTCCCGATGAATGAAGAGGCCAAAAAATATAGGAGCGCACTTGTTCCGAAAGCTATATTTTATCCACATGCGAGATTTAAACAAAAATTATTTTTTCTTAAATTTAGTTTTCCGCTTTTACATGTTGAAAATAGTGGGAAAACTTCAACTTTACGTTTATACTTCCAATACATGCAAAACTTTAATATAATTGAAAAAAAAAAGTATGACACAAATACCATGTATATATTGGTAATAACTTAATTTCTTCGAGAAAAAAAATCTAATTTTTATGAGACTTACATGTTTGACCTCTGTCGACAATCTCGGCCACCTGGCCGAATGTTAGGCATTGGAAGAACAACGTAATGATTGCTGAAATAAATAAATATAAAACATGGTCATGTTTTGTGTTCGTACTAACTTAGAGAAATTTTTCTATATTTTGGATGTATCAAACGATGAAGGGTTAAGTTGCAATTTGATCTATGTTTTACTTATTTGGATTTATTTCTATATATAGATGGGAATAAGATTAAACAAAATCAAAATAAATAAATAAATATCATTCATGGGATCATCCATACAATCAAATAATCCGGTGTTCCAACCATCACTGTTAGGCGCCATAGAAGTTGTCCCATGTGGACCCGGCTTTGGAATACCATGAGCAGGCCTCATTGGAGAAGCCGGTAGCATTTCCACAGCGTGGCGGAAAGTGCATCGGCTCATAAGCAATCCCTGCGTACGCTCCAGCTGGTTGTTACATCGCTGGATGCGGCGGTGGATACGGTGTTGGTGTCGCCTGAGGAGGTGGATATGTTTGCTGGCGCCCTTGTTGTGGTGCTGGAAAAGTGGCTGGTGGGCCCATCTGTGGCGGGAAGGCGGTTGATTGGGTCGGGAAGGCCCGGTTCGTTTGGGGGCTCTTATGGGAGAATTGCACTGGGGCTTGATGTGGTGGAGCGGCCTGGTAATTGGTAGCATCTCCTTTATCAGGACGCCCCATGGTGATGTCAGAGAGTGGAGAGAGATGGAATGGAAGGTGGAGGGAGTTGGAAATGGGTATGTAGATTTATATATGCTGTGCTTGTGATGAAAGTGAAAGGGGTATAATTTTTATTGTGTTGAATTTCACAAGTTTTGCTGTGAAGATTTTTTATTAAACTTGATTTTTACACGTGGTTGCATTCGGTTAGAATTTAACGGTGATAATATAAATCTTCTTTTTTAACTAGTTATAAATTAGTCTGGGTGATTCGATTATAACACCACCTTAAATCCATACAAAACGACGCACCACGGAAAGCGTAAACACACAAATTCAATCACAACGGATGAATCAAGAATTCAAAATTATACTAAAGATGCAAACTTTACAAGAAAATCTCTATAAGAAATGTCATACAATGTAAAATATCAAAGTCTGATGACGAATTATGAAACTTGGCTATTTATACTTTAACAAGAAATCCTAAAACGAAATAAAGAAAACTAAGTTAGTTAAAAGTGCATTGGCCCAACGTTGGCAGTGCAAAACAAGTATATTGGCGGCCTACAAATCTACGCCGACAATGTTGAGGCCGGTGTTAAAGTTTTGCTCTCAGGAGACATTGTGCACCGTCCAAATGTCGGAGGTGCACATCCAAGGCTAGTGGCCTTCCTTTCAACATCAGCGGTGTCTAGCTGGCATTCAATCAATTTTTCAAGGCCGATGTCTTTTGCATCATTCTCTCCCTCTTGTAAAGAACTCGACCCTGAGTTCTCTTTTGGATATAAAGACAAGTCGTCTAAGTAGAATGGAAATGTATCAGCCATCTTGTTCTGTATTCTTGACTTATGCTTCCACTTGACAAGAAACTCCTGCAAGAACCAAATCCATTGCACATGCCTATCTTTGCTAAGTCGAGTATGATCATTCGGGTGCTTCAGAGCACCATAATCTAAGTGTAGAACCAACTCCTTCAACACTTCTTTCATTGCTCCTAGCATATCTCCACTATTCTCTTTTTCTGCTGCCATGACCTGTCTTAACATGAGCGGGTGCATAACTCGAGGCTCCTTTATCTCTCTTTCTAAGTGGATGATAGTCATAAAAGAGTGCCCATCTAATTTGATTGCTTTGGTATGTTTTACTACCTTTAGGGGCAGTAAAGTGTACATCATACCACCCTTTTCTAACCTGTACACATTCTCCCTTCTCGCATATAGGGCATCCACATCATACTGCCAAGGTCTTCCCAGCAACAAATGACACACCTCTATAGCCACTCAATCACAATAAACCTCATCCTCATATTTACATATCGAAAATGGTACTTTACACCTCTCTTTCACGTCAATCCTTTCAACTGCTTTGATCCACCCTATAGTGTATGGATTAAGGTGTTTCTCCATTAGTAAACCCAATTGCTCACAACTTCCCTATCAACAATGTTCTCATAGCTGCCACTATCAACTAAGTCAAACACCTTCCCACTTATTGTACACCTAGTATGAAACAACTAGAATCGCTGAGTGTTCCCCCATCCTTAGGTGCCAACATCAGTTTCATGATCACATAAGTCTATCCAACCTCCCTATCTTCATCATAGCACTCATCATCAACATCATGTTCACAAATATCCTCATCCCTCTCAACTATGTTGACTCATCTCCTATTGAAGCATTCATTAGACCGGTGTCCCGGTTGATTACATCTATAACACTTATCCAAAATAAGCTTAGCATAGGGATTATTCTGCTTTGGAGTGTCTTTAACCTCAATGAGCTTCTTACCAGCAACTTTGTCATCTCTCTTCTCACTACTCATACCTTGCTTCTCCTCAATATTGTCATTCTTTTCAACCATAGATTGACCCAAATTATCATTTCCAAATCTCCTACTAGCACCATCAAACTTTATTACCCTTCTCTTGCCATATCAACTCTGCCCTAAGTGTAATATTCTTTGCCTCACTCAAATTCCCCGAAACATGGACTCCAATTTTATTCCAAATCTAGAATTTTAACCCATCAACATATCTAGCAACTTGTTGACCCTCACTCTCCCTTAGATCATTCATCTCTACCAACCGCATGAACTCTGTAGTGTATTCATATATAATCCTCTATCCCTGATGACATCGCTGATATTGCTGAAAGAGAACTTTTCATAATCAGGAGGTAGAAAATCCTATTGCAGCAACTATTTCATCTTATATCGGGTTCTCACTAGTTGTCTATCCTCATGGTATCTCTTTTTCTATAGTCTCTCCTACCAGGTCAAAACTCTACCTTTCAATCAACATGCTACCAATCTAACCCTATGCTCTTCAAGAATATCCATATAATCGAAAAACCTATCTACTTCAGCCAACCAGTCTAGGAATTCCTCAATATTTAAATTACCATTAAAATTAGGAATATCTACCTTTAGGTGAAAAGTCATTGTCATTGTTTTGGTCATATCCATAGTATCCCCTCCGGTATCTGCCACCACCATAACTGTATCTCCTTCGTGGTTGGCTCTCTTTGAACAATAACTCACCTTTCTCCTCAAAATCTTCATCATTGAGATTTGTGCCCATCTATTTGCAACAACAGGTCTATTGATTGGATTGCTGCAAGCATCTCTTGTACTTAGTCATCTCCTACTATCATCCCTACCTCTGTTGGTATCGATCGCCATCACATCGAAACGCTCGACCAGTTCTTCGGTAAGCTGCTATACCCGCCGTAATCTCCGATCCATGGCATCAATTACCATCCAAGGAACCTTAGTCCTATGGACCCCTATATCTTGAACACCATCAAGAGTATGACCGCTTTCAACACCGTCACTGGTAGACATCTTCGCAGAATTTTGCCATGCTCTAATACCACTTTTGATGTAGCACGGAAACCGGAAACACACAGATTCAATCACAATGGATGAATTAAAAATTCAAGATTGCACTAGAAATTTAAACTTTACGAGAAAATCTCTCAAAGAAATGTCATATAATGTAAAATATCAAAGTTTGATGAAAAAGTATGAAACTTGGCTATTTATATTCTAACAAAAAAATGCTAAAACGAAATAAAGAAAACTAAGTCGGTTAAAAGTGCACAGCCTAATGCTAGCAGTGTAGAACAAGTTACCGGTAGCCTACAAATTTACGCGGGCAATGTTGAGGCCAGCATTAAAGTTTTGCTCTCATGAGACATTATGCACCAGCCAAAGGCCGATGACCTTCCTTTCAACATCGATGGTGTATAGCTAGCATTTGATCAATTTTTCAAGGCCAATGTTGTTTGCATCACAAAAGGTAAATTAACTTCGAACTATAATTTTGACGCCATCTAGCTATTAAAATTGCGACATAATATGTGATATGCACTGAAAGTAAAAAAAGAATATACTTTTCTATTTCTGAAGTATTTATGAAATTGTTAAGTTGTATTATATCTGTGATCCAAACTCCGGTTGGCTTATGCAATAGCCTATAAATTTACTTGTTTTGCTCATTTTTCTTTATTTGCTTGTCTAATTCCATCCAACATAAAGAGGAATTCTTTATTGTTTTGTAATCTCTTTATAAATTATTTACTATAATAGGTAATAATTAAAATTAATTACTAAATAACTCATTAAAATCACATGTTCAACATGCGTTTTAAGTCAATAAAGAATTCACATGTTTCATGTGCAAGATGCTATCAATGTTGGGATAGGACTCGCATTTATATGGGGAGGTGATTGATCATAATGAACAATGAAAGGAGGCCTTTGCTTCTCGCATATTCCACATGCAGTAAATCTAGGGAAAGTTTTTACAAATCACATTTTCTATATGCAATTTGTTTATATGACACATTGGATTTTTAAAATGCGATTTTGTGAGTCTATTTTTGTAATTAAATTACTCGAAGTCCTATTTTGATAATTGTTTTTCATAAAGGTATTAGATCACCTTTTTACTCCATAAAAAGTGGTGGTTCATTTTTTCTCTTTTTGTCTTTCTCTCTATATATATTATAGTTATATTGTCATATATAATAGGCATTATTATTGTTTTTAAAGTTCTATTTGTAAAATTATTTCCCTAGAATAAGATGAAGATAACATAAATAGTTGTGACTAGGCTTTTTAGTTGACTGATATATTGATATTTATTTATTACTTTTCTTTAATTAGTTCATAATTATATGGAAAAAGAAAAGGCTAGTGAGTGCTATTTTGTCCTAAGTTTCTCTACACAAGAATAAATGTTATATAAAGGTTGAGCAAAAAAAAAAAATAAAATAATAATAAAACCATTAAATAATTACTTGTTTTTAATTAAAGTAATGCTCTAACTTTGAAATTTTAGTATACTAGTACATTGATTGTCTCATTATACCTTGAGATTTGACAATTTAAAAGGAAATGACAATCACTACTAAGAGAATCTTATCAAGTGGAGAATTATTTAAATAAGAGAGTTATAAATTATTGATGTGTTGCCTTAAAGATTTAATGAAGTCTTTTAGGATAGAAACCATGGTAGTTGTTTATTTAGAGTCGAAAGAAGAACGTATCTCTCTTCGTTTCAAGAGTGATGGAACTCTTTTTTTGACATATTTATTTTCAAATCTAATATATACATGTGTGTTTATATGAAAATCGATCTTTGGAACTAGAAATTCTATAATGAAAAACTAGTAAAATAGCTTATATCTCGACAGATAGAATTAGCAACGATGATTTTTGCAATAGAAATTTATATTTAGAAACAAAAATTTTGTTTTCAAAATCAAGATTTCTTATAGTGCGTGTTTGTGTTTCTTATTTGAATATGTGCAATGTGTATGATTGTTAGTTAACTTATATGTTATTACTTGTGTATGGAGTGAGAATTACATCTCACTAAGGATGATGTTGCCCATACCTATATAGTCTTTTGGGGCATGACAATCTGTGGCTTCGTCCTAGAAGGAGCATGCTAAAGGTTAGTATGGGGTTGGCTACTAGGACTTGCGAGCAAGCAAGGGTTGAGGGCTTCTATGTTCTTATGAAAGACTGTTGTTATATTTTGATACTATACACTCTTTAGCATCTTGGCTTTTGTATGACTTAAATAATATTTTATATGCCCATCAACTTTAGTTATCGGTCTTATTTTCATTATGCTTTATACCTAGGAATAGGGATGCTTTTGCATGGTATTAGAAGCTTTTTTTGTGACTTAGAGTCAATCACTAGCTTTTATATTGTATACGATAGAGCCGTCCCATCTAGATTGCCATTGGAGCATGACAATTATACATGTGGTGGGTTGATATGTGATCTTTTTTATCCAATCTTATTAATCTTTGTGTTATAAGGAGTCCATATTATTATTTATCCCTATTTCTATAAAGTAAAGTAGTTATATTATGCACCTCTACTAAATTCTTCTAATTCAAATACAATTGAGGTTATCGGATTCTTATTGACAAATTTAAAATTAGATGTTTCAAATTACCCTTTTAGGGTTCACTCATAGTTTTTTAAGATTACTAGAAACTACTTTTAGAATCTTTAATTTCATTTCAAGGTTATCATGAATATATTCTAAATATACTCTAGTAGGCTAAAGAGTTATCATATATTTTCAAGGGTTTACAACATTTGTATATAATTAAAAAAAAAAGTTAATCCATATTGTAATAAATATTAAATAAGAGGTTAATGTCGAATTCAGTACCTGAACTTTTAAGTAGTCAATTTGATACCTAACACTACATGACCTAACTCCGTTAGTTTGGTTAAATGAGCTGGTATTCCTAATATGGACTTATTTGCAAATTATTTACAGTTTTTGGGGTCAAAATCCATAATTTTGTTAATCCACACTACCTCTAAAGTTTAAGGGATGATTTGCATTTAACCCTTAAATAATTTTGAACATCCCTCTTAATTTTACAAAGTAATGACAAGAAACAAATTAAATAAATAATTAAATAAATGTGAGGAATTTAAAAGAGTAAAGGAGAAAAGGATCAGAAAGCGATAATATAGAGATTTCTCCTTATGAATCAGTCTTCTCTTTAAGCTCTATGTTAGGGATCTAATTGTCTTTACTGGTTGCGATTCACTATATCAAAAATTAATTGAGAGTATAATCAAATCTACAACATGGAAAAGTCTCCATAGTCCCTATTGAGCCTATTTAGCTAAACTAGTTATTCACTCTCTACAATGATTAAACACTCTCAACTATTTCTCACAATCACTTACTTGAATGAAGAAATAATTTGAGTTTCCTCTACAAAGAAGGTTTTGAAAGAGTTTCTAGTAAGTAAAGATAAGAGCTTTCAATTGTAGCACATATCAGACTATGATATTATTCTTCTTGCCTTGTTGTCTTTCATAAAAATAAATCTTCTTTATTCTTCTATCTTGTAACATTCAAAAGATTGTTGTGGATATCTCTCTCTTTAACGTATATCTTGTTGAAAAGGAGATATTAATTTTTGAAATTTAAATCCAATTCTTACCCATTGAAGAAATCTTTAGTAATCTTGATGTTATCTTCTTATAATATGGCACAATATTAATTGTAAATTTGAATCTTGAAACATGAAGCTAACGTTGAAAATTTGAATTTGTAATCCCATGAAAAAAAACCATAAAATTTTGTCCAAAAATATATGCCTAATTTTTTTTCTTGATATTTCTAATTAAATATCTCATAAAATCTTCCCAAAATTTATCTCATGGTTATATAGATGAATTCCGTGTTATTTGAATTTGAAATATCCAAATAAAACAGATGATGTCTTGTCATATCTTCTAGTAGGATATCCTCTTGATATTGTGCAAGGATAATCCTTTGTAAGGATAAGGTTGTTGTGATATAACCTTGATACGAGGAAGCTCTGTCCACATCCATACATTTCTAAAAAAGAAAAAAAAAATCCACCTTTATTTGTTCATTTTCTTTGTAAATCTTTAGTAAAAAGATCTTAAAGGTATCCTTATAATCTTGACAAATTAAATTAAATAAGATCTTCAAGAATTAACTTAACAAACCTTGATGAATATTACATTTGATCTTCATAAAATAACCCCTATGATATCTTATTTCGACTTTGTGTGGAATGCATCAAATATGTTATACAAATATGGTCGACAAGTGGAGTTGAGTCTTTATAGTCATAAAAAATCTAACCTAAAGTGAGATTTTCATAATTTTGAAAATATTTGCAACGACTAGGATGAAGGTTTTAACTAACTTCTAACTCTGCTTAGCATCTTTTGTTTTCAAATATTAAACTTCTGATAGAATATCAGCATATGATTTTCCTTCCAATAAACTTCTAAAGTAAGTTATGACTGTTTGGAACAACCTTTTCAAAATCCATAACTTCTTTAAATCATCTTTAAACTTGCTTAAGACATTATTTCTCATATTTAATAACTTATTTTTGAGAAATTGAGATATTATAACCTGTAGTCATTAAAGAAACTGTAATATAAAGATAAAAAAATTATAAAGAAAGGCAAGTGTGTCATTTGTTATAAAATAAGAAGGTTTTATGGTCAACCCTAGAGTATATAAAAGGATTATTAAGAAGGGTTAAAGTGTCAAAGGATATTAAATAAGAAGGTTTTATGGCCAAAGTTTGAATATAATTGTATTGTGTTCACATGGCAAAGACTTGATTAAGAATGGATTTTGGTAGAAGGCTACTTAAATTGGATATGAACCTAGCGTTTTTCCTAAGCAATCTACCTCTATAAATAGACCATTAACCTACGAATTTGTCACATCATTCCTTAGTCAAAACCCTAGATGAATTTAAACTCGAGGAAGATGCACGCGAATGATTGGACGATTTTAGAGTAGGTTGGCATATAGGTCACAAGCGTACTATTATAGGCTACCGGCTTAATGTGCGGCTTTGAAGCTCATTTGTTTCCCGAATATTTTAAGACGCTAGCTTTGTTTCCTTATTGTCCAACCTATATCCTTATGAGAAACCACGCTATAAATACGTCCTACCTTCTATCCTATCTCTCATAACCTTTCATAAACTTTTAGAAACCTTAGCAGACACTCTCCAAGGTAGATTTCATCAAGGAATTAGGTAAGTAACCTCTCCTATTCCTTTAGCTCGTTCTAGAATGTTTTCTTTCTAAGATTATGTTGTTGATTGGTGAAGGTAAATTGATCTTCGGTTGAAATTGAAGGAAAACCTTAAGTGTGGAAATTGGGGATTTCAGATCTATAAACAATTGAAGAAGGTAAAACTCAATTTGGAACTATAATTCATAGATTTTAAGTTTTTAGGAAAAATTAAATCATATATGTTGTTGTGGATGATTAGTGAATGCATAAATAAGGGTGAACAGGTATTCTTGTGAATTAAGGTTTCTTTATATCATTGGTGTTGATTTAGAGATCTTGGTTCTAGGTAAATATTGAATCCTTTCAATCTTTGTCATGTTAAGAGATGGAATCTTGTCTAATCATTGTAATATTTCTGATTGAGGATTTTAAGGTTTTTGAGGAATTTAGAGAAATTGGCGTTCTAAGGTTTCGTTATTTGGTGATCTTAGAAGATAGGTGTGTGGATCTAATGATATAAATCTTATGTTTTGAGATTATGGAATTTAAGGTTAGGATTTAAATATGAATGTGAAATTGGATTTTGAATTGATATATGTTATTATTCAAGTTTTGGTTAATTAGGGTTTATATCTGTGGTAAAGGATTGGTGATATTGAAGTTGTGGATAGCGAATCCAGGTACGACCTTACCTTGTTTACTGTTTGTGCTTATAGGTTTAGAATTGCATAAATTGACCTAATTCTATAAGGCCTTTTAATTTGATTTGCTGCTTGTGATTGGCTACGATTAGTAAAGACCACAACAGTAGTATGATGCTAATGTTGGCAACCTGATGATCCTTGTGCGACAGTGTCTCGAGTGGAGTTACACCTGGAGATGATTCTAGTAGATTAGAAGTTGTTCCGGTTCGTACGACGGAGCGCAATGATGTGTGGAGAGTACCTAACTTTAATATATTGTATATAAACTAATTTATATAAAGATTGTGATTCAGGGTCATAAGATACTTTGGGTTTGGGACTATTGTACAATAGTTCTGAATTGTGTTGGTTGCTTGGCTAATTTGAAGATAATAATTGGTGTTTGTTGCATTAGTTTCTAAGTCGTATGTGATATCGCTTATTGCTTGATCATGTGCATGTGTTTTTGGTTTGGCATACTGGGCGTTTTCGCTCAATCCTTATTTTTCCCATAGGTATAGGTGAGGATTCTATTATTTATGACTTGACAGGCTATGGCGTATTCGTTGATGATGGGCAGTGCGATAGCAGTTATGACCATTCTACTGACAATTGAGAGTTAGCTATTAGTGATTTGAGATGAAGAAACATATTTTTATTTATTTAGTTTTTCATTTGAAGACTTTTTTATGTAAGGATTTATTTATTGATGTATAGATGGTTGATGAGATGAGGATATTTATTTTAATATATGAAAAATTTTTGAAAGTTATCCTATATGTGAGTATTTGGTGATATTGAAATACATATTTGTGGTTTTAGAAATCTATAGTCTTAGCATTTCTATTCTAGTAAGGACACGTGGTGAGTTGATAACGTCTTTAGGTTAGGGCATTACAACTTAAGTAATATCAGAGCAATAGGTTTTGATCTTGACAGATATAGGTTATGAACTGCTTAGGATAGTGAGTACTGATGAGCGGGGTAGCAATAATAGGTGTTATTCTTCTAACTTAGTTTGGTTTTACCTAGTAAGTATATAAGAGTTTTGATCTTTAAGTTGGATATAGCTTTATTTATTTATTTATTTTGGTGTGTTGATCTATGTTAGAAGGCCACCTAAAAGGAGAATACCTTATGTTGGTTCCTCCATTGATGGTTAAGAGGAAGTTAATAGAGGATAACCACATGAGAACCAGCTACCCTATAATCTCTTACTACAAGATTCACTACAACCGCAGCCCTACCAGTAGGTCAATAGGTGACAGTGAATGCTGCACAACTCATATAGGTGGTAAATACTCTTTTGGGAGTAGTTTCCCAACAGCAATGGAATATGAGATAGAAGACTCAAAGAAACAATGGGAATGGTGGATATGGACCTAGGCATGCTGATGTCTAAGTTTGAATGAGTTTGTGGATATAGTTTATAAGTTTGAACCAATGCCTAGGAGGCCACTTGAGGCACAACTATGGATGGAAGAGGTTAAGGACAATTTTGCTACCCTATATATTCTTGAAAATAAGAATGTGGAGTATGTCTCCTATGTTTCTCATTGGGAGATCAAATAATTGGTAGATGAATATCAAGAAATATATGGTTAGAGTGATCGCCTGGGACAATTCCATTAATGGAGATGGAATTTTAGAGATTTAGTTTTCAGATATAGTAAGAAGTGTAGTATATATAATACAAAGACAATGAAGGAAAATGAAGTTAGTTTATGTTTTGAATAGAAAATTTTGATTTAAGATAAAAGATGGATATTTGGAGTGGAATAGAAGGATTTAGCGACATAATTAAGATGTAGAGAATTTAAATACAGGATAGTAGTGTAGAATGTGATTCGTGGCTCAATGGATATAATTCTATAAACAGTAAAATGAGAAGAATCATTATTGAAGAATAGATGAAAAGAATTGGAGAATGACTAATATAGATAAGAGAATCATTAAATCTTATGAAATGTGTGAAGGTTCATGTGGAATAATAAATATAAGCAGGTTTATTACAGCGTTAGAACATGAGATTCAACATCATGTGAATTTGATGGATTTGACTAATTTTTCAACTGTGGTCAATAAGGCAAAGACCTTGAGAGAGGTTTGAATAAGATAAAAGATCATGAGACATAGAAAAGTCAAATCTTTTTAGGTAAGCATCGGTATTAAGGTGAGACATAGATAACCAATGGATTAATATAATCAAGTATTGGTGCATGGATCATTATATCTGCATGTTGTGAGTATGTTTTATTATCTGGAATAGTTGTTTATGAGCATATTTTTGGGAATTGGAGTTTAATCTACCAAATGGGATTGATTTATAAATAAGCTTGAAGTGCTTCGTTCTATTTGTAAAGAAAGTAGAGAAGAATCAAATTACTAAAATGAAAATTTTCACATTATAGGTGAATATGTATTTAAGGTGAATATCAATAAAAGTGAAGATAACCTATATCAATATGATGATGAAGAGTTAGACAATATGCCCAATGAAATAAGAGACAAGTAAAGTATATTATTAAATTAAGAGGACAATATTACTGAGCAGGCAAAGACATAAAAAAGATGAATGATTAGAGTTGACCAGAAGGAGCTAGTGGTGAAATTAAGAAGCAGGAAATTCTCATAGTTGATTAACAAATGGATTGTTAGCTTAGTAGATATAGTATCAAAGACATATAGATAATTGAGAAAGGTTAGGTTGAAGAATAGAGGAAAAGTATTAAGATAATTAGCATAAATTAGAGAATAGTTAAATCTTATGAAAATAAGAATATGTATGTGAAAAGCCATTGCAAGAAGGAAATATGATCTTAGTGAATTGTAAGATGTGGGAAATCTATGAAGATGAATGGTGATGACATGTACACTAATCTATGATGATAAATTTTGGGATGATTCTTAAAGAAAATCTATATAAAGATATAAATTATTTATATATATATATATAAAGCAATACAAGTTTTGGAAGACAATTGGAAAAGTACGATGAATAAATAAAAGTTATGGATTGTCTACAGTGTTTAACAGGGGTGATAAAACTAACTAGTAGATACGTAGATGCTAGGATCATATGAAATAACAGAGCAATGTAAGATTTGATCATTAAAGTTAGGGTTGAAAAATCTTAAATCTTGTGATTTGAGTTTTCTGATTATTATTTGAAGGATTATAAGATGAATACGCCCTAAAGAAGTTCAATGGAAATGGTGGTAATCAGAGGTAAAGTACAATGGTCAAATAATGTGAATGAGTTGGATTGAATTTTCTATAGTGCAATATACAATTGTATTAGAGGATGTAATGATTGATTTATAAACTGAGAGATAAAAGAAGAAATTTTGTTGAATAGTAGATTTGATAGTATAGAAGGATACTGAATCTAAGTGAAGAACAGTCACTTAATCTTAAGGCAAAGAATGAATTTGTACGGTAAAAAATTTGGTAAAAAATTTTGGAGATAAGGTGTAAGCCCCAGAAAATTTCAGTAAAATAATTTCAAGATGAACTTCGAAAATAAACCCTAAAAATCACTCCAAATTAAAATCTAATTTCAACTAGTCCAAAAACACGAACGAATTCAGAAACTTCTTAATCTTGAGAAAATGAAAATCCTTCAACATAAAATGAGAACTCAACAGTCTTCAAATTCAATATCACGACGTACGAAAAATTCCATATTTAACTCCGACTTATAAAATCGGGTAATATAAAGCCCAAAAACAAATTATTAAAAAGCAAATAACGATTGACTTTCGAAAATATAACTCAATTCAAGAATTCCAAAAACATTAAGAGATATTAAATACTTATAAAAATGAAATGTAAAATGAATTTCTCAAAGTAAATACGTTGTATAAACATAAAATATCAGTTTCCAAATTGGCAAGGATCTAGACCGGAAATCATCCGGAAACCCTAAGTGGAATACAACAGCTTAAGTTCGGCAATCTAGCGCCCCTAGCCCTAGAGGCCGAGATGTAGTTTAAATATGTAGAATAGTTCATAGTAATATGAGTTTGTTAAAAATCATATTGGTAAATTTTTGACCTATTTCGAACCCGTTCGGATACATACTTCGAAAAGCGTGTCCCGAGGCTCGAGATATCAAAAATATACCAATAGTACCGCTAGACTCATAATTTCATAAGATTTCTAAATATATCAGTTATATAATTTTTCGGGTTATAAAAGTTACAGTTATAACCTTTTTATCGTATTTCCATTATTACCGGTAATTGATTAGTCTTTTGCACTATTTATTTTTATTTCATTACAAAGTTTTATTATTCTTATAAAGCCTTATGTTTTTAGATAAATATTTTATATGTTATAGAAATTTTTTTTCCTAAAATTTAGTTCGTTTCGGGTTTTTACGGGATCAGATTCTATTTAATACCCAATACTAAAAATAAAACAAATTAATTTAATAATTGGAAAACATTTTAAAAATATTTTTATTTTCATAAAATAATTTTTTTTAGAATTTTTCAGGTTATAAAAATATTATTTATAGTCCATATTCGTGTATTTTGATCTACCGGTAACATATTTGTTAAAATACTAAAATAATTCAAATAATTATTTAATTTTAATTATGAAATATCTGCTACAATTATTTGGAATAAATTTTCTAATTTATTTATTTTATTAATAAAGTACTTTTACAACCCATACTTTCAAGTACACCTTACACATATCACTTCATTTTCACTTCAATCTTTTTACAATTAACACACACTTCATGATAGATTTTGACTCTCTTTATGGCTGCCATTGTCCTTTAATTACTCATATTTTGACTAAATTAAATAAATTCTACTCCTTCTTAAAGAAACTATACATACACATTTATTACACAATTTAATTTCAAGTCAAAATTCAACAAAACACTCCTTCTCTCTCTCTCACAAATCACGTGTAGCCCCCCCAATTTCTGCCCTTGTTTTATATTTTTTCTCTCTTTCATTCAATTAAAACACTCATTTTCTCTCTCTTCCTTATTTACTCACTTTCCTCTTTCATTCTTTAACCTTTTCTCTCTCATTTTCCTCTCTTTCTTTCTTCTTCTTGTTCTTGTTTCTTCAATAATCAAGTGCCCCCTTCTTCTTCCATGGCTTCCACACTTCATTCTTAAAGATTTCTAAGCAAATCTCCTTTCCAAAGCTCCATAGGTGATATAGGTAAAGTGTAATGAAGGTTTCATGCATCAAATGACCTTCCATAAGCTTAAAAGCTTAGGATATGATGCCAAAAATGAAACACTCATTTTCTCCACTTTTATTATCTTGTATTACAATTATTTTCTTGTTTAAAGTTGATATATTTGTAGATCTAAATTTTTGTAGCTTTGATTTTGTTTATGCCGTAGATCTTGTTATTTAAGTTGTATTTTTTTATTTCTTATGATTTATGCATAGATCTAGCATCCACATGTCTATCGTAGTGATTCATGCATTAAAACTAGTTTAGAAGACTAGATCTAGTGTTTTGAGTTCATAAATGCATTAGACCTTTTTTATGTTCATGAGCAACTTGTAATAGCATGATGATGTAGAAAAGTTGTAGGAAACTCAAGATCTATTTTATTTTCAACAAAAATAACTTTTGAAAATTCGGATGAAAATGGAATCATATTTAGAAAATGGTTTTTTTAACTTCAAAATGTGTATTTTTCATTTAAAATGAAGGGTTAGGGTATAGACAACATAAATGGATGATTTTGATAAGTAAAGTTTAGATCTATGAGTTTAAAGTTTATTATCATGGGTTTCATTTAGATGTATGTTCTTATTATGTGTAGATCTTAGTTTGAACTCAAACAAAATTGTGAAATTTGTATTTTGGCAAGACTCCTATTTAAAAACTACTTTCCAAGTGTCAAAATGTAATTTTTACTTAAGAAAATGAAGGCTTAACATATGTATATCATCAAGACTTCTTTATATAAGAATCAAAAGTGATTTTCAAAAGTTATTTTCAAAATAAAAGTTCTATTTTCGGATTTTGGTCAAGACATATTTTAAAAACATGTTTTCCAACTCAAAAATGAAGTTTTTATTTAAGAAATGAAAGGCTCATAATATATGATATGTAAGGAATGGATTTTCATAAGCTTAGATAGATTTTATCAAAAGATATGACCAAAAAAAAAATAAATTCTCTAAATTCGGATCCCAACCAAGACCAATTTTTAAAACCCATTTATCAACTCCAAAACTCATGTTTTATGTGAAAAATGAAGGGTATAGATAATAGGTATCTTTAAGGAATGATTTTTACAAGTTAAAATGAGTTTAGGCATGAGTAATGTGTAAAACAAGTAATGAAATTAAAATGGAAAATTTTGAGTTAGTGATCAAATTGTCAAATTCGTAATTTGAGTTGATGCATATGTAATCACTTAGTATTTGAGCTCAAATTGCAAGTTTTATGTGTTAAATGAAGTCTTTAGACAATAGATATAGCAAAGCTTCAAATTTTGATGCATTAAACAAGTTTTCTCATAAGAAATATGCAAGAAATGAAATTTTTCGAAATTCGAATTTTTGTGAAAAGCTTGTTTAAAAACATATTTATAAAGTGTAAAATAAAATTTTTTGTGTAAGAATGAAGTCCTTAGTAGTTATATATGGTTCAGCCTTAAATTTTCTAAGTACCAAATGATTTTTACTTAAAGGAATCACTCAAAAACTAATTTTACCAAATTCGGATTTTGGAATCAACCCACTTGAAAACATGTTTACAAAGTGCAAAATGGAAATTTTTATGTAAAATGAAGGTCATAAGTAATATATATAATGAAGACTCAATTTTGACAAAAATAATTATATTTTCTTAAGTAATAAATCCAAGACAAATGGAAATGATCAAAGTTAGAAAACTAGACTTTTCATAAGTAGTTGTTATTATGGTCTTACAAAATAAAAAGTTATAAAATTTCTTTTAGCAAAAATCATCAAGATCATGCATGCATTAAACTCATCTCATGTCATTCATGTTAGGAAATCACTCATATTGCATGTATAGCTAATTTATATAGTAGGAACATTACAAATATTTACAAAACTACTTTTCGGAAGTTGAAATTGTTGCTGCCCTAATCTGATCCGAACTTTTCGAAGCTTCAAAGTTTTCAAAACTTGAAAATAATATTAGAATTAGATAGATCTTTCGAAGTAGATAGAAATCGATATATAATTTGCGAGATTCCGAGTTAAAATGACCAAGTTATGGCCGTTTTAAGTTGGAATTTCCGCTTAGGACGATAATTACAAATTTGATAGTTCGTATGAAATCGTTGGATTAGTTTGAGTTGAAATACTTATTAGAGTATTTCTTCCTTTTTAGGTGATCCTGAAATCGACGATTCCCTGCCACCGAATTATTATTACTAGAAGACTGGTATCCAATGGCCGAGTGAGTTTTCTCCTCATTTTGATACATTGGTTGTGTTTGTAGCTAGTTGCATTAGAATTATAGGAACAAGATAAAAATCGATATGAATGGGGATGGGATATGTGATGAGACTGTGATAATGTATGCCAAAGAATACTAAAGCATATCGAAACCATGATTTGATTGGATAACTGCACCGTTCATATTATTTCTATTATGTGTGTGATATTGGTTGGTCACTCTAAAGAATGTATAAATATTTTTTACCTAAGCGAAAAAAAAATTAAATTGGTCATGCATCGTATCGGACATATTAGCGTGCTACTCCTACGTAGGTCGATCGGTATGGTCCGAGGACTCGTTTAAATAATGAGACCCGGGATCAAAGCTCATTCATAGGAAACTAAGGCACATCGGGGATGCATTCCATGTGTGAGCCTAGCCGAGGCGAGTGCTATGAGCCGAGGGTTTGGGGACTAGCAGCGGTCGTGTAGACTTCAATACCATCCCTAACCCAAGATACGGAGGGCATAAATCCATTCTGTGTGTGGGTTCCGGATACCCATACATAATTGTTTGCTCATGTGTTTGTTCATGCATAGCATATGATTGATTAATACTTGCTTGTTATGGTACAGAATTAAGGAAATTCTTACTAAGCTAGTGTAGCTTATACCCCAGTAGTTGTTTAAATGAATAGGTTATCTCAAGAATACAAAGTGGGGACCGAATTGGTTGGAGCCGGGAATGACTCCGGGATTTCAGCAAAGAATACGAATGTTTGAAGTTATCAGCTAGTTTCATGATTTGTCTTGTAATAGTTTATATAGGGAAGTCTATGGATGAATGTAATTGAAGTTGAATGATTTGTACTTTGAAGTATAGTGATTCATATATGAAGTATAGTGGTTTGTATTTGAAGTATAGTAAATTTGTATTTCCTTTACATTGTTACTCAATTGTATCAACATAAAATGTATCATTCCGATGTGTCTCCTTTATGTGTTAGACGCCTTGTACATAGTATGGAAGCTTTCGCGTGACTGAGATGGTCATTCTTAGGCTTTAATATTGTGTACGGCGGACTGCCACATTTAAGGTACCATTCGGGGCGTGACATAAGGTGCATTAGTAATCTAAATATAAAGAAATATTGGAAAGTTAGGAGTATTGATGTCAAAGGACAAGTTAGAAGTTATTTGGTGATTTTGAAGCTTTGCCTAAGGATGTAAGTGTTAATTTTTAAGTTTTAAGTATATTTTGATAGAAAATATAAGAAAATATACATTGGAGATTAAGAAAATATATTGGAAGTGATATGGTTAGTTAATGAGTATTTTGAGACTACATGAATGATATGCAAGTGATATGAATTATTTTTTATATGGAACAATAAGGATAAAAACTAAGTCGAATCAATAGAAGAACAAGTAACATAGTGACATTTGGAGCTCCAAGTTAATGTAAGATTTCACCTCTGGAATTTAAATTGGAAACTATAGTTAAGATTTTAAGCTTTCTCAACATCGCTCGAGGAATTAGATTGAAGATTTAATACAATGAAGTTGAGGCAAGATTTCTTGATGAATATTATTAATAAGTTTTAGTTATAGTCAAGAGGTATTGTGAAGTAATGGAGGAAGTGAATCCAAATTTAGTGGTGAAAGTTAAGAATTAAAGAAACATCAATGGAATTATATTCTCTCTAGAAGATATAAGCATGAAGATGGATCAATATGGTGTAAAGAATCAGAAATAAGAAGAAAAGGAGTGACAGAGAATTGATGGATGCATGGATAAAAAGGAGATAGTGATTCGGGTAACTTTTGAGGACGAAAATTCTTTTAGGAGAGGAGAAATGTAATATAAAGATAAATAAATTATAAAGAAGGGTAAGTGTGTCATTTGATATAAAATAAGAGGGTTTTATGATCAACCCTAGAGTATATAAAAGGATTATTAAGAAGGGTCAAAGTGTAAAGGATATTAAATAAGAAGGTTTTATGGTCAAAGTTTGAATATAATTGTATTGTGTTCACATGGCAAAGACTTGATTAAGAATGGATTTTGGTAGAAGGCTACTTAAATTGGACATGAACCTAGCGTTTTTCCTAAGCAGTCTACCTCTATAAATAGACCATTAACCTATGAATTTGTCACACCATTCCTTAGTCAAAACCCTAGATGAATATGGACTTAAGGAAGATGCACACGAATGATTGGACGATTTTAGAGTAGGTTGGCATATAGGTCACAGGCGTACTATTATAGGCTACCGGCTTAATGTACGGCTTTGAAGCTCATTTGTTTCCCGAATATTTTAAGCCGCTAGCTTTGTTTCCTTCTTGTCCAACCTATATCCTTATGAGAAACCACGCTATAAATACGTCCTACCTTCTATCCTATCTCTCATAACCTTTCATAAACTTTTAGAAACCTTAGCAGACACTCTCCAAGGTAGATTTCATCAAGGAATTAGGTAAGTAACCTCTCCTATTCCTTTAGCTCGTTCTAGAATGTTTTCTTTCTAAGATTATGTTGTTGATTGGTGAAGGTAAATTGATCTTCGGTTGAAATTGAAGGAAAACCCTAAGTGTGGAAATTGGGGATTTCAGATCTATAAACAATTGAAGAAGGTAAAACTCAATTTGGAACTATAATTCATAGATTTTAAGTTTTTAGGAAAAATTAAATCATATATGTTGTTGTGGATGATTAGTGAATGCATAAACAAGGGTGAACAGGTATTCTTGTGAATTAAGGGTTCTTTATATCATTGGTGTTGATTTAGAGATCTTGGTTCTATAGTCAGGAAGGTATGAGATATAAGGTTCTAGGTAAATATTGAATCATTTCAATCTTTGTCATGTTAAGAGATAGAATGTTATCTGATCGTTGTGCTATTTCTGATTGAGGATTTTAGGGTGAGAAATTGGCGTTCTAAGGGTTTCGTTATTTGGTGATCTTAGAAGACAGGTCTGTGGATCTAATGATATAAATCTTATGTTTTGCGATTGTGAATTTAGGGTTAGGATTTAAATATGAATGTGAAATTGGATTTTGAATTGATATGTGTTATTATTCAAGTTTTGGTTAATTAGGCTTTATATCTGTGGTAAAGGATTGGTGATATTAAAGTTGTGGATAGCGAATCCAGGTACGACCTTACCTTGTTTGCTGTTTGTGCTTATAGGTTTAGAATTACATAAATTGACCTAATTCTATAAGGCCTTTTAATTTGATTTGCTGCTTGTGCTTGGCTACAGTTAGTAAAGACCACGACAGTAGTGTGATGCTAATGCTGGCAACCTAATGATCCTTGTGCGGTAATGTCCCGAGTGGAGTTGCACCTGGAGATGATTCCGGTAGATTAGAAGTTGTTCTGGTCCGTATGGCGGAGCGCAACGATGTGTGGGGAGTACCTAACATCAATATATTGTATATAAACTAATTTATATAAAGATTGTGAATCAGGGTTATAAGATACTCCGGGTTTGGGACTATTGTACAATAGTTCTTAACTGTGTTGGTTGCTTAGCTAATTTGAAGATAATAATTGGTGTTTGTTGCATTAGTTTCTAAGTCGTATGTGATATCGCTTATTGCTTGATCATGTGCATGTGTTTTCGGTTTGGTGTACTGGCCGTTTTCGCTCAATCCTTATATTTCCCATAGAGGATTCTATTATTTATGACTTGACAGGTTATGGCGTATTCGTTGATGATGGGCAATGCGATAGCAGTTATGACCATCCTGCTGACAATTGAGAGTTAGCTATTAGTGATTTGAGATGAAGAAACATATTTTGATTTATTTAGTTTTTCATTTGAAGACTTTTATATGTAAGGATTTATTTATTGATGTATAGATGGTTGATGAGATGAGGATATTTATTTTAATATATGATTTTTTTTTTAAAGTTGTCCTATATGTAAGTATTTGGTGATATTGAAATACATATTTGTGGTTTTAGAAATCTATAGCCTTAGCATGTATATTTCAGTAAGGACACCTGGCGGACTAATAACACCTTTAGGTCAAGACGTTATAGAAACGTGTTAGATATCTTTAACTCTTTTTGTTATCAACAAAACTTATTTAGAGAGAACTCAACAAAGGTACAGTCTCATGAAGTAAAGCCAAAAAATCATATCTAAAAGGAAAAACATGTTTAACAAAACAACCATCTCTACTCACAATTATTTGCTTGTTATCAAGATCAAATAATTTGTAACCTTTGTGATTTATGGGGTACCCCATAACACACATCTCCTTAATTTTACATCCATTTTATAAGGAAATCTATCCAAGATCAAAGCATAACACAAGCAACCAATAGTTCATAAATGATCATATGAAGGAATTTTTTCAAAAAGAACTTCATAAGGTTATTCCAGTTGTGTATTGCAATAGACATTCTATTTATAAGAGTAGTAGCAGCTAAAACACACCCACTCATAATTCTATGGGTAAATTTGCATGTAATCTCAATATTCAAGCTATTTCAATCAAATGCCTATTCTTTTGTTCAATAATCCCCTTTTGTTGGTGTATAAGTGATAGCTCTTTGGTGAACAATCCCAAGTGTTTTCAAGCATTAGATAAGAACTCTCTACCGTAAGCTCCGGAAAATTTTAGTAAATAATTCCAAGATGAACTTTGAAAATAAACCCTAAAAATCACTCCAAATTAAAACCAAACTTCGACTAGTCCTAAATCACGAACGAATCTGGAAATTTCTCAATCTTGAGGAAAATAAGAATTCTTAAAAAAAAAAAAAAAAAAACTCAACAGTCTTCAAATTCAAAACCACTACGTATGACAAATTCTATACGTAACTCCGACTTATAAAATCGGGTAATATAAAGGCCAAAAACAAATTATTAAAAAGTAAATAATGAATAACCTTCGGAAATAAAACTCAATTCAAGGAATTCTAAAAACGTCGAGAGATATTAAATACTTACAAAAAAATCAAATTCAAAAAATAAAATTCTCAAATCAAATATGTTGTATAAACATAAAACATCAATTTCCAAATTAGCAAACATCTAAACCGGAAAATCGCCCGGAAACCTTAAGTGAAATACAATAGTTTAAGTCTGGCAATCTAGCGCCCTTAACCCTAGAGACCGAGGTGTAGTTTAAGTGTGTAGAATAGCTCGTAGTAATTTAAGTTCGCTTAAAGATATCAGATTAGTAAATTTTTTACCTATTTCGAACCCGTTCGGATACAGACTTCGAAAAGCGTGTCCTGGGGCTCGAGATATAAAAAATATACCATTAGTACCGTTAGACTCGTAATTTCATAAGATTTCTAAATATATTAGTTATATAATTTTTTGGATTATAAAAGTTACAGTTTTAACCTTTTTATCGTATTTTCATTACTATCGGTAACTAATTAGTCTTTTGCACTATTCACTTCCATTTCATTACACAATTTTATTATTCTTATAAACCCTTATATATTTAGATAAATATTTTATATATTATAGAAAATTTTGTTTTTCTAAAATTTAGTTCATTTTAGGTTTTTACGAGATCAAATTCTGTTTAAGACCCGATACTAAAAATAAAATAAATTAATTTAATAATTGAAAAATATTTGAAAAATATTTTATTTTCATAAAATAATTTTTTAGAATTTTTTCAGGTTATAAAAATATTGTGTATAGCCCATATTTACGTATTTTGATCATATCGGTAACACATGTGTTAAAATACTAAAATAATTCAAATAATTATTTAATTTTATTTATGAAAATTCTGCCACTCATTTAAAATTATTTTTCCCAATTTTATTTTGTATTTTTCTTAATAAAATTCTGCCACTTCAAGTACACCTTTCACACATCACTTCTTTTTCACTTCAATCTTTTTACACTTCATTATCAATTCTTGGCAGATTTTTTGACTCCTTTTTGGCTGCCTTTTGTCCTTTGAAGCCCTTCAAATATTAATTAAAATAACCCTCTTTCAATCCTTCTTCAAAAAGCTACACATACCATTAATTACATTACAATTTCAAGTCAAAATTCAAACAAATTCCCTCTCTCTCTTCCTCCTACATTCACGTGAGCCTTCCAATTTTTCTGCCTTTGTTTTATTTTTTTTCTCTTTCAATTAATTAACACACATTTAATACACTCATTCTCTCTCTCTTTCATTTACACTTTTTACCTTTTCCATTCCTTATTTTTTTCTCTCTCTTTTTCTCTCTTTCATTGTTCATTTTGTTCTTATTCTTGCAAGAACACAAGCTGTCCTTAACTCTGCTTTGAGCTCCTACACATATTTCTTCAAGATTTTTGAATAAAACTCTTGTCCAAAGCTTCCATAGTGTATAGGTAAAGTATAGTGAGAGTTTCATGCATCAAATGACATTCCATAAGCTTAAAAGCTAAGGATGATGATGCCAAAATAAAACACTCCTCTTCTCCATGATTATTATCTTGTATCACTATTATTTTCTTGTTAAAAATAGTTATATTTTGTAGATCTAGCTTTTTGTAGCTTTGATTTTTGTTTATACTTTAGATCTTGTTATTGGAGTTATTATTTTTGTTATTGCTTATGATTTATACATATATTCATCATTCGCATAACTATTATAGTGATTCATGCATTTATAACTAGATCTAGTTGTTTTAGGTTCGTACATGCATTAGACTTTTGTTTTATGTTCATGAACAACTTGTAATAGCAAGATGATAGTAGGAAAGTTTTAGAAAACTCAAGATCTATTTTATTTCAAGAAAAATCATTTTTGAAAATTCGGATGGAAAATGAACCATATTTAAAAAAGTTATTTTTCAACTTCAAAATGTGTATTTTTCATTTAAAATAAATAGCTTAGGATATAGATAACATAAATGAATGATTTTGATGGGTAAAATTTAGATCTATGGGTTTAAAGTTTATTACATGGGTTTCTTTTATATTTATATTCATATTAAGTGTAAATCTTGGTTTTGAACTCAAACAAAAATAGTGAAATTCGTATTTTAGCAAGACCCCTATTTAAAAAAACCACTTTCCAAGTATCAAAATGAAATTTTTACTTGAGATAATGAAGACTTAATGTATGTATATCATCAAGACTTCTTTTTACAAGAATCAAAGGTGATTTTCAAAAGTTATTTTCAAAATAAAAATCTCATTTTTTGGATTTAGGCCAAGGCATTTTTTAAAAACATGTTTTCCAACTCAAAAATGAAGTTTTTATTTAAGATATGAAAAGCTCTTAAGATATGATATGTAAGGGATGGATTTTCATAAGTTTAGATAGATTTTATCAAAAATATGTCCAAAAATAAATTTTATAAATTCAGATCTCCACAAGGATCAATTTTAAAAACCCATTTTTCAACTTCAAAACAAGACTTTTATTAAAGAAATGGAAGCCTTAAGGATAGGTTTGATTAGGAAATGGTTTTTGAAAGACTAATGAGTTTTACCAAGAAAACAAACTCAAATGAATTTTTCAAAATTCGATTTGGAAATAACCACAATTTAAATACCTATTTCCAAATGCCAAAATGATAATTTTGATAGGAAAATGGAATCCTAGGGAATAGATAACAAAGACCAAGTTTGATAAGGATAAATGAAGTTTATCAAAATATAATCTTAGAATAACAAATGGTTTCCAAGAATAGGTCAAACAATATTTTCATCCTTTAAAATTTTGTAAAATTCGTACTTAGGCAAACCATCTATTTAAACATTTACTTTCTAACCCCAAAATTAAGGTTTTTATTGAAATAATGAAGGTGATGGTTATATAGATCATCCAGATTGAGTTTTGATAAAAGAAAGTATGATTTTATAAGAAAAAAAACTATTTTCTTAAGTCCAGTAAAATTCAAGTTTTGCAAAGTAAGGTTTTCAAAAAGAATTCTTGGTTTACTATATGTATACATATAGGTAGATCATCTCATAACCTTCATGACAAAACTTGTAGGTAATACATATATGCATAATGCATTGTAGAAACAAAGTAGAAAAAAAAAAATTGTGTATTGTCATTTTTAAGAAATTTGTAATAATGGAGTAATGGCATAAAAACCATATTTTTCAAACTCAATTAGAAGTTTATCAAAGAAATGAAGTCCTTAGTGGTTGTATAGTTGAGCTTACCTGTTTTCTAAAGTATCAAATGATTTTTACTTAAGGAATCACTCAAAAACTAATTTTACAAAATTCGGATTTTGGAATCAACCCTATTTGAAAACATTTTGCAAAGTACAAAATGAAAATTTTTATATAGAAATGAAGGTCATAAGTAATAGATATAATGAAGACTCAATTTAAAAAAAGATAATTATACTTTCTTAAGAAACAAATCCAAAACAAATGGAAATGATCAAAGTTAGAAAACTAGATTTTTATTAAGTAGTTGTTATTGTGGTCTTGCAAAATAAAAAGTTATAAAATTTTCTGTTAGCAAAAGAATCATCAAGATCATGCATACATTAAACTCATCTCATGTCATTCATGTTAGGAAATCATCAATATTGCATGTATAGCTAATCTATATAGTAGGAACATTTCAAACATTTACAAAACTATTTTTCGGAATTGAAGTTCGCTACTGTTATGATCTAATCCGACTTTTTTGAAGCTTCAAAGTTTTCAAAACTTGAAAATAATATTAGAATTAGATAGATCTTTCGAAGTGGAAAGAAATCGATATATAATTTGCGAAATTCCGAGTTGAAATGACCAAGTTATAGCGTTTTAATTTGGAATTCCCGCTTAAAGAGAGAATTACGAATTTGATAGTTTGTATGAGATAGAATGGATTAGTTTTAAGTAGAAATACTCATTTGGGTATTTCTTCCTTTTTAGGTAACTCCAAAATTGATGAGTCCATACCACCGGATTATTATTACTAAGAGACCGGTGATCCAATGACCGAGTGAGTTTTCCTCTTATTTTGTTACCTTGCTTGTGCTTGTAGCTAGTTGCATTAGAATTAGGAAAAGACGAAATTGAAATGAATTGTGATAAAATCTTGGTTGAATGAATGATAAGTATATCGAGGCGAGACTTGTTGTAAAATCATTGTATGAGTTAGCATAGACTTGAATTGTCTGAAATTCTCTATGATCGCTTTTAACCTACATAATTAATATGCCACAATTATATGAATAAACTGTGCATGCATATCACATGTTGAGTCACATTGCATTGTTGATATACCTTTGGTGGGACAAATGTATATTAGTGGATGGCGAGTAGGCCAATGTTAACATTAAGGATGTTAAATCGCTTAAGTTAACGATAGTAGTGTAGGCACTTGAATCAACTACAGTAGTGGTGTAGGCACTTGAATCAACTACATAAAACAAGAGAAAGAGATCGGGATTGTGGTTGCATGACTTATGGACCACCCCACTCAATATTGGAATTATGGTTGCATGTCTTATGGACCATCCTAACCTCGAATGGAGGGCGTAAATCCATTCACATATGGCTACCAAAAATCCTATGCTTATTTGCTCATGTGTTTGTTCATGCATAGCATATGGATGAATTATAACTTGCTTGTCGTGGTACGAAATTAAGGGAACTCTCACTAAGCTAGTGTAGCTTATACCCCAATAGATGTTTGAATAAACAGGTTAACGAGAGAAGGCTACTTGGGAACTGAGATGGTTGGAGCAGAATATAACTTCGGATTTTGGCAAAGAGTAAGGATGCTTAAAGATATTAGCTAGCTTTTGTGAAATGTTTTGTAATAAATTGCGTAGTGAAATCTTTGATGAATGGTATTTTAAGTATAATGATTCATTTATGAAGTAAGTGATTTATATCTAAGTATAGTGAATTGTATTTCCTTTATATTGTTAGACGCTTTGTACATAGTATGGAAGCCTTCGCATGACTGAGGCGGTCATTCCTAGACTATAATATTAGTACGGCGGATTGCCACGTTTAGGATACCCTTCGGGGCGTGACATCTACCACTGTCACTTTATACAAATTTAGGAGTAATGTTGAAATGGTTTCGAACATATGAGATAAATTTGTCAAGATCTAAAACAACTTACAACTTATTGTGTAAAAGAAACATCCATGTACACCTACTCTTGTCATCCACCAAGGTAGCAAAATACTTTGCACCAAAATAGACGAATTCCATAAGGACCCATAAATTCACATGTAGCAAGTCAAAATTATTAGTAGAAACAGATGAAACTCAATTGAAAACGTAAGCAATGAGTCTTGCAACATTATGAGTAAACACAAAAGAATCCCATCATCAACAGAAGTATAAAGACTCAATATTTTTCATCTTAGACAAAAAAGATGCCCAAGGCAACTGTAATACATGACAGACAAAGTTTGACAAGCATTAACAGACCTATTATTACACAAAGGAGAAACATCAAAATGAATAGAAACAAGCTATTACAAGTAATTGAAACCATATCAAAATGATTAGATTTAGAAAATATAGACCACTTTGTGCATCAATAGTTGTAACGGTATTTTAGCGCTTAAGTCCTTGAAATGAAAAGCATCGAAGGTAAAAGTTACTATCGCTTATTGGTAGCAAGAAGTTTGTGTTATCAATAAAAGGTTATAATTAAAATTAGGTATTATATGTACATTGTATAAGACAATGTGCTTATGAAGTTGTGTCATACCAAATTCATGAACTTGTTTGATAGAGCCATCAGGTAATTTAATAGCAATTGGATGTGATAGGGTATATATACGAGACAAAAGTTGTCCAAAAGGCATTATGTCATCCAAAGCTTCAATGTCAACAATCGAATCATACAAAGCATTATTATGTGCAAGACAAGACCTAATGAAAGAGTCATGATGAGAAATTTGACTTGTAAAATGTTTAATAGTGTCGTAGCTAACCTCTAGAACTCCTCGACCAAGTTTTAGAACTTTCAAAACTTCCTAACATCTATGAGAAACCAAACTTTCGTCCACATTAGGTATGCAGTGCATATTTGTCCTAACAAAAAATCTAAAGGAGTAACTTTTCTACATGAACTGCAAACTGACATTCTTTTGTCTTTAGTGCCCTATATCATTCAGATACCTAAATCAACTCAAAACAACTCTTTCGAACCCCTACACATTTACAATATGTACAAGACAATTTAAATCCTATCCTACTTTTACAAACGTCTTTTCTATCAACACCTTTTGATTGTGAATGGATAAAACAAGCAAACACATTTTCATTTACTACCATTAATTAGAAAATTTGTTTTTGC